>QLTV01012195.1:1254861-1268686 GCA_003457575.1 Thermophis baileyi
CTCCTCCCTCTCTCTCTTTTTCCCTCCCTCCCTCCCTTTTCCCTCTTCTCTTCTATCTCCTTCTCTCTTCCTTCCCTGTACTCTTTTCTCTCTCTCTCTCTCTCTCCTTCCTTCCTTCCTTCCTTCCTTCCTTCCTTCCTTCCTTCCTTCCTTCCTTCCCAACATTTTTTAAATTTTCTTTCTTCTTCTGATACCTGCATGCACTCTTATACACTTGTAGTAGTGTCACACCCTAAGAAGAGAATGATTCTTCTTTGCAGCACTTCCTAGAATGATTATGTGATTACACAACACCATTTGGCAGTAACTCTACTCAAAAGCAGACAGTAAAACTGATCACCTTAAATGTACATTGACTCACACACTTCCTAAAGAATGATGAATGAGTATGTGTGTTCATGTGTAAATGAATGTGTGTGTGTGTGTGTGTGCGCGCGCGCATTCATTTCTATATTCATAATAGCACTAGTAACTGTTTGAACACAGATTGGTTATTATAATAGAAAAATAATTTACCCAGGTGACTTTTGAGCAAGGATTCTGGTATGATTTTCTTTGGGTAGAACAACAGCTTGCATTTGATAGGAATTCTTGTTGTGTTCTGAGGTGAGAAGATCAAGACTGATCTCTATATATGCTGGTACATGACAGCTTTTGCAGTTGCTTCTGGTGGCAATAGGAACTGTTACTATTCTGTGTATCACCTTTGCTGTCAGGGTTCCAAGTAACACCCCCAACGAAATAAGACTCCGAGGCTTGAAGTTCCTCAAAGTTCCATTTTATTAGAGATGTCATATTGGCACATCTGGGAAAACCCGAATCTGAGAGCTTCCGGGTTTTCTCTACCCAAACAAAAGTTCAAGTCCCTGCCCAGCACCCACATGTCCATCACACGATCCAATCAGGCACCATCCAAAACTGAAGATGCCTCCCAGTCACTTCATCACAGCTGCAGGGCACAGCAACCTTGACTTTCTGGAAAGAATGTTATTTAGACTACTACATATCACCTACTCCATACAATCCCCCCTCCCATTTTCCCATAGTAGAAAATGTGGCAGGCCTGAATACAAAAAGGTAAAAGATGGCTTCCAGGCCTGACATTTGCACTCTTACGATGCTTCGAGAAAACACAACATGCAATTCCACTAATTGACTGCCTAGCTTGTAAACAAATGATAACTTTCTCTTCCACCCAATATTCAGCTGAAAGAGGTCAAGGATAATGTTGCAGGATCCAATCTGGGTCGGTCACCAGGACCAGAGGTTTTGTCTTCCGAGCTTTCGGACTCCTGCTGGAGTCCATCTTCAGGGAACTTCTCTCTAGCCAACTTCTCTAAACTAAGTTTACCAACTTAGGCCCTAAAATGAGACTTGGAACATGAGAGATACTAAATTTCTTGTTTTCAGAATCCTTGAATTCTTCTCCTGTTTGAATTAAAGTCAAACCAGATCTCTGAGAAAGTTCTGCTTTGACACGCCAAACCTACGAAAATGTATCTCTGCTGTAGATATTTTGTTCCCCAACAACCATTCAGAGGAGACTCATAAGATGGTAGTCTAGGGTCATTAGAAAGGTTCATCTCAAATTAGAGCTCAAGAGGACATTATGTTGGTAATTGTCAGATTTTACCCAATAGATTTTTCTCAATATTTTTTTAACATGGAAATGCAAACACAGTCCAAAGCAAGCTACTGTCTGGTGAAAAAAGGGAGAGGAATTGTTTTTCCTTCCTATCTCAAACACTTCATCAGACTGATGCATACTATCACCTACTTTTGAGCAGCAAATTGGTGCCCTTTGTATTTGCAAATGTAGGTGCCATTAATTATGTCATTTAAATGTGAGTGAAGAAGGAGAAAAATATGGAAACTGTGTTGTCTTCCTGGAAGAAGTTTTGTAGGTTTTTTTTATTTGCATTATTGTTAAGAGCTTAACATTTTGTTTCATTGTGTTAGGAATAAATAGTTAGAAGAGTATAGATATCTAAGACTGTTTTTCAACCTGCATTCAAAAGTATTGGTTGATCTGTATGTCTCACTTAAAAGCATTTCTGGAATTATTATATTGTAGTTTTTGTTTTGTTTTGCAACCAGTGAAAAATGTACCAAAGGTGCTTTTATTCTCAAGAGGCAACTGGGCTTTCTGGTTTTTTCTTTGAAGACGTTTCAGTTCTCATCCAAGAAGCTTCTTCAGCTCTGACTGGATGGTGGGGAATGGAAGTCAGAGCTGAAGAAGCTTCTTGGATGAGAAGCTAAACGTCTTCAAAGAAAAAGCCAGAAAGTCCAGTTGACTCTTGAGAATAAAAGCACCTTTGGAATACCTGGATGACTGAGAATCGTCCTGGATGACTGAGAATCTCCATAGACATTCAGTGAACATGTATGTGGCAAATCATGAGACATCCCCATACTTTCATTATTTTTTTTTCCTTTTGATGCAACTAGGAGATCAAGATCAAGTGACATGAAGAACTGTCCTTTAAGTTGAAAAGAATGGTCTAATATTGTGTTTCTCAACCTTGACAGCTTTTTAAGACTTGTGAACTTCAACTCGCAGATTCTCTGTTACTCAAATTCTATCAAATGAACATTTTTCTCTTTAGAACTTCAGGGCTTCTGTGTACACAAGGGTGGGGACTTTTAGAGTCTCATTCTTACAGTAGTAATGGCAAGGAGGTACACCTCATAGAATTTGGAGAATGGTGTGGGTTGTTTGGTAAACCGTCAGCTGAATTTTTACTTTAAATTTAGCTTTTTGTGGACCATGGCTTGATATCTTTAAGCATGTACTTTCTGGGATGAAGACTTGAAGTCTCATGAAATGGCTTCTGGAAGCAACACGATCCCCTCACTTTGATGAAAGATCAAAGCAGCAGGGTTGGTTCCTCATCACTTGCTCTGCTTAGAAACCTCTTATGCTTGCAAAGCTCAGGAATTGTCACACAGGACACAGGAATGTCCCAATGTCGTCCCATAATCTCAGTGAGAAGAACTATGTTTCTTTGGGGTGCGGAGGCTCAAAACACTTCATTGATACGAAGTGCAATGCTGAGCAATGGAATCCTTCTTATATCTCCCCCCCCTTTATTGTGCTCCTTCCAAAACTGATGAAAAAGAATTTAGAAATTATTTAAAATTTAGAAATTATTTTCAAGGAGAATAACAATCCAGGGTTCTTGCATTTGCAAATTGGCTGAGAAATATGCTTGAACGTTCTTTCATCCATCTTCTGTCTTTTGGAGTGGAGAGTCTATAACAAACCTAATTAATCACTACCATCATCTGCAACCTCTCTGGCTTCCAATTGTTTTATTAAATCCCCAGGGAAAGAATATTTGATTGATTCAAACACATCAAAAAGATTTTAAGAAGAGATTGGACAACCATTTGTCTGAAATGGTATATGGTTTCCTGCCTAAGCAGGGGGTTGGACTAGAAGATCTCCAAGGTCCCTTCCAACTCTGTTATTCTATTCTAAAAACCTAAGATTCAATCATATTAAAAGTTTACTAATGTCTATTTGGATTAGAGACTTTTCCCCCAATCATCTCTCAAGGTGCTTCATTGTTCTCAGCTGAGATCAGGGGTGAAATTCAGCAGGTTCGGACAGGTTCTATAGAACCAGTGGCGGTGGTTATGCGCAGTTCGGAGAACCAGTAAATCACACCACTGACTGGCTCCGCCCCTCCCCTCCCACTCACTTCTTCTCTCCTCCTTCTCGGGCTCATACACACAGAGCAAACATGAGAAGGAGGCGAGAAGCAGCCAGGTTGAATGCTAGAAGACTTGGCCGAACTTTTCTGTCAGTTCTGTGGGCGTGGCTTGGTGGGCGTGGCTTGGCTTGGCCATGCCCACCAAACCACGCCCACAGAATTGGTAAAGGAAAAATTTGAATGTCACCCCTGGCTGAGATGTACACTGAGGGTTTTGCACAGTAGGATATGTCAACTGAGTAGGTCAACTCTGTGTTCCACAGGATGATCAACATTTCAACAGGGAATACCTGTTCATACTATGCAGGGAAAAAAAATCCTCCAAAGTCTTCTGGATTTTGGCTTCTTTTCTGGAAACCATAATTCTAATACAGTGTTTCTAGCACACAGTTTGCTGGATGAGGGATTCTGGGAGTTGAAGTCTACGCACCTTCAAGTTGAGAGACACTGCTCTATTAGGTCTCCACTTCTTCAGAAAGATTAGTTGTTGTGAGACTGAAACTCAGCAGAATGTAGTGACCAAACAGTTTGCTGGCTGGGGAATTCTGGGAGTTGAAGTCCACAAGTCTTAAAAGTTGCCAAGTTTGAAGATTTCTGCTTTAGTCCCGTGTCCTCCTGACCAGTAGAGAACAACAGATCCTGTTAAATGTATTTGGGGATGATCAAGCTGGGAATCTTCTGATGTTCCAGCACAGGTGATGCAATTGCACAGAAGCACTACTCTATATAGGAGGTGTATAACCAGAGACATCTGGTATAGTGTTGAAACATGTTGTGACATTACTGGACACTCCCAACCCTGGCCTTTTGTAGTTCTACAAAATGATTGCCATTGTGATATATGTTTTGTTACTTACTTCCCCCTTCAGACACAATGTGAGGATTTACAGGGAGGGGCTTTTTTGTGTTCAATTATACCCAACCAATACAATTTAAAAATTACGGCTGAAATATAGCAATAGCACTTGGACTTATACTGCTTCACAGTGTTTTATAGCCCTCTCTAAGCGTTTTACAGACTCAGCATTTAACCCCAACAATCTGGGTTCTCATTTTACTGACCTCAGAAGGATGGAATGTTGAGTCAACCTTGAGCTGGTCAGGATCGAACTCCTGGCAGTGGGCAGAGTTAGCCTGCAATACTGCATTCTAACCACTGCATCACCCTGGCTCCTTCTACAATATATCCAGTTCACGAATCTCTCTTGTTCTTCTTTGTTGTGAGATGTCTTTCTCCGCTATGAAAGAATGACAGGCCCCACCATATTAGCAAGTGAACATTTAAATTTAATCTACCCTCTGTTCCATTCACATGGCTTTTTAACACAGCATGCAAAATCAAAACCAGACACATTTCTCCATGATGGGTGTGTTGTACCCCATGGGCCACTGATGTTCTCCTTCACTAATCACAGCTAAATCCAGTTAGTTGTGCTTTGTTCCCCAAGCCATGGTTTAACATGCTGGGTAAACCAGGCAGAGATTTCAAAGTAACAGCGTCAGGAAATCAAGGCTGCTCAGGCTTGTTCCTAAAGTCATTTCAAGATGTTTTCATTTGAAAAAGGGCAGAATAATACTTCTTCCCTTCTCCAGTATTTTTAAATGAAATGTATAGTTGGTGAGAAAAATAGATTACAAAAGGAAAAGATGTATTCTGTTGGGAACAAGGAAAATATACATTTTTGCCATGTTTAGAAATAGCTTAGCTGACTTTCCAAATCAAGCCTCATTGTTGCTTCCCCCCACCTTCTGAAAACTAATTTTTATTGTCACCCAAGCTGATTCTTTTTACACTTCTGTTGCTATATAGCCCTTGTATCAATTTTTAAACCCAAATCTGACAAAAAAAAAAAACCTTTCCAAAAAACACACACACACACAAAAAAAACCCCAAAAAAGGTAATGACACTTAACTGCAGTATTTCAAAAGGTTTTTAAGTGGAAAAAGGTATTTAGTATTTTTAATAAGCATCTTCAATACTATTGAGTTGGTTTCTTTGTTCATATCACAAGATTAATTATGCTGTCAAACACTCCCAAGGCCTGCTTAACAAAGATTCAGTGATATAATGGTTTCCCTCGTGTTACTTTTTTTTTTTCTGCATAGCAATCACAATCAAAATTAGACAATTTAAAACCCTTTCACAAGCCGGAAGTTCTGAAGAGCCTTTTAATCAACAAAAGTAATTTTGCAAACAACTAGATGCAGCGTTTTTTTATATTAACTAACTTGGGTATTGCGGATCTGTGTGTGTGTGTGTGTATGTGTGTGTTTAAAAAGGCCTCCCATATGCTACATTCCAGCCTCTCAATTGCTAGAAATGAGTCATTCAGATTTATAAGAATGCAAAAGGAGGATATGGGGAACGCCTGTCCTCATTTGTTTGTAAAAATCTTTTCAACCACCATCTTTTTACTTGTTACTATTTTAAGCTGTCCAGAGTTGCCCACGATGAGATGGGTTGCAAATAAATTTAATAAATAATAATAACAGTAACACCCAGGTCCTTGGGAAGGACTCGATAGACAGACAAAAATGCCAAATCCAAATCTGGCTGACTGGGCGATGGACCAGAACACGCCCAAATCAAATCAAATCAAATTGCATAAAGGAGGAGTTTTGGGTGCTCCATTACTGAAAGCTTTTAAGAAGAGACTGGACAGCTACTTGTGTGGAATGGTATAGGTTTTCCTGCTTGAGCAGGGAGTCGGACTAGAAAACCTCTTTTTCTGATATTCTGCTCAAGCAGGAAATCCTATACCATTTCAGACAAATGGTTGTCCAAGCAGCCAAGCTTGATGTCATAGAATGAATAATATGTTTCTGGAAGGGATTCAGTGTGTCCTTTTCAACGTTAGCATTCTATGTTTGGAAACAATATCTGAAGAATGGTCTGTAGCAATGTTTTCATATCTCCCTCAGTCAGGCTTCTTGATTGCCTATCAGTATCATACAAGTCCACAAGAGATTGTTTTTAAATTTAAATTTATTGTTGTTCACTGATTGGTCCTGATTATCGATTAAATGAAGGTAAATGTTCTGCAAGAGATAGCCTTGGCTGAACTGTAAAGAAATCAGTTAGGACTTGGGTAGTGTTTGGGTGAGAGTCCATTAGAGAATTATAAGGATTTTGACTAGATCAAGAAGGAGATAACCTTGGAAGAGAGCAATGACAAATTACTAACATATTGCCAAGAAAACGATATGGGGTATCCATGAAATCAATTGAAGACTTTAATCCAGTGGAAATATTGTTCTGTTTGTTTCCTTTGGTCTATTTTTATTCTATTTAATTGGTTGCTTGATTCTGGCATAGAGTTGTTTTTCTTATCTTATGTTTCTGAGAAGAGTTTTATTCACACTTTGATACAGTGCTCTAGAATTCTTTCTGTGACATTGGAATCAGCCATCTAATTATCTGTTGGACTCCTGACAATGTAAAGTAAGGAAGTAGAGAAAAATAGTGCAGGGAATGTACATATGAAAGAGTTATAAAGAAAATCTCAGTATTTGTTGAGTTAGAATAGGGCTAAGTATTATGAGGTGCCAGTAGATTCAAACCTTAGAGAGAAAGGCAGGTTGCGATGTTGCTTCTTCTTCCCAGCCTAACCTACTTTCCAGGATTATCATCAGTTTATTTCAACTCCTTTCATAGAACAAAATGAATCAAAGCAATATTTTTGTGCATTAGAATAGACTATAAATGCATTGAACCAACAAATAGATCTAAGGAGGACAGACAGATTGGCAGATAATGTGCCTATGTTGATCTATGTAGACACACATACACACACACACACAAAATAGGAATACAGAAATAGGAATAATGAATATAGTTTAAAGAGAAATGGAATGTATCGAAGAAGATGCAATGGCCCACCACTACATGGGCCACCATTCAAGATGCATCTTTCTGGAAAGGGTGACTTCAAGATCTGTCTGCTTTAGAGTTCAAGTCCCAAAGGTGCTTTTTCAAAAGGCAACTGGACTTTGGTTTGAAAGATGTCCATCTATATTAAGGCTCGCTCTCAACAAAGGGGGAGGGATATGACACCACCTGTCTCCTGTTTATCACACAGTCCTTTCAACAGTTCCAAGAAGGTTCCACAGTCATTTGCATGATTCAGGTGACCCTGAGGGCACAGATACATCTCCAAGTGGCCTCAAGGCCACTCTCAGAATGAGTGCTAACAACCAGATGACTGCAAGGAATATAAATTATTTCATCCTCCACCATTCAGTCAGAATTGAAGAAGCTTCTTGGATAAGAAGTGAAATGTCTTCAAGGCAAAACAAAGTCCAGTTGCCTTTAAAAAAAAGCACCTTTGGGACAACCATGACCTGGATGACTGAGAATCTCCATAGACAGTTAGATAGTTCAAATGTCCTTGGAATGATTATTCTTTCAAACACAAGTTTGTCCTCTGTTTGACACATGGTCACCTTAGTTGCCTCACATGCTGGGCCTTTTTAAAAATGGGAGGGACCAAAAAGTATATACAGAGGCTTCTTTCCCTGGTCTGGACTTTTGTTCAACAGCAGCCTCCTTTGATATCCTACTAGCCCTAGAAGTGACTGCAGGACGCTAGGGAGCCATGGAAGTGAGTGGAGTAACAACTCCTGTCAAAAGAAATAACAGGGTCAGAAGATGTAGTTAATGAAGTTATAGCAAGTGGGGTAAAGCACCAATCAAAAGAGGCAACAATCTGTAAATGAGGATATAATTAGCAGGAAGGGGTGAAATTAACATGCTTTGGTGGAAACTCTAGGAAAGCTCGTAATGAAGGAAATGAGTAGGTATTGAGGAAGATTCCAAAAGATAAGAGCAAACATTTTACAACAAAGACTACCTAATTAGCGGGCAAGAGAGGAGTGAATATTCTTTAATTAGAAGAAAATATCTGATTGAAAGATACTAAGTGCCTTAAAAAAAAAGGAGAAGAGAGTAATGAGCTTTAGCCCTAGAGTCTCTATTCCATGCTAGGAATCAGAACTGCAGCTTTGGGGTTTTTTTCACCCTCTTCTTCCTGTCTTCTTTCCTCTGGTACATCTGATAGCAGCATTGTAGCAACAGCACATTCCATAACTGCATCAGGCAATTAAACGGAACCTAATCTCTGAAGCCATCATGCCGAATGACTTCCCTGGATTTACTACACATTGCTAAGGTAAACAATGCAACTGGGCACCATTTCAACTGCAGAGGGCCATTTGTAAATGTGTAAAGATGAAACGAATGACGGGGAGGTATAATTCAGGATGTCCATAGATTCTAGATCCCGGGTTGTTCCCCATGACAGATTTAAAAAAAAAACGACAGCTCATCACGCAGCCCAATCGTCTGCACCTCAACCAGAAGAAGGTTTCTCTCTATTCGAGGAAACTTTCTCCATTGGAAATATTTTTTAAGAATCACAAGTAAAATCTAGATTTCATAGTAGTGGCTGTTAGGCTTCTGTTAAAATATGTTTTCAATTATCTTCTCATTTCTTTCTCCTTTTTTTGAGAGAGAGAGAGAGAGAGAGAGATAATGGAAAAATATGTGTGGATGGAGAAGATTTTGACCAAGGCCTAAAGTCAACAAAACAGTCAATTATTTTCAACATTATAGAATGTGAGAAGGGGGAGGGGAGAAGACAAATCATAAATTGTGCAACATAATGTGTGTATGTACACACACACACACACACACTTATTATTTACTGGTAAATGTGTTGAAAGGTTTAATGTTCTCCTGGTTATCGTTTTATTATAATAACAAAAGCAGGACTCCAACAAACTACAAATGTCTCACTTTTATAGACATCTATATAATATTTCCTTCTTTCTCTCCCAAAACAGTGCTGAAATATTGATTATCATTAATCTCCCTCTCTCTCCGTTTGGGAGGGGTGAGGGTAGGAGAGGGTGCTCTGGTTATTTAATTGTCATAATTAGCAATCTACCTCATCTTCCCAATCTTAAAAAGCTTCTGTCAATTTTCCTGGATATTTATAGATTAATTTTAATATATAATTTAATTTATTGCTGCATACCTTTTGGCTTGTCGGTAACATTAAAATACTTATGGTACAGAATATTTTAATTAAAACTATTTATCAAAAGAGGGCCAGGTAGCCAGTGTCTTCTGTTTTCAGTAGGGGGTGCTGGCAATGAAAGCAAGCAAAATAATGGGTCAATTAAAAGAACACACACACACACACAAAGAATCTAAAGAGAGATTCTTCAGCAATCTGTTTTTTTTTTTAAAAAAAATACATATATTGAGAGAGAGAGAGAATATGGAAGCTTTTTTTTTTGTTCTTCTAACAAATGAAATTATGCATTTCATTTTTACTTACCGACTTTAGTGTTCATAGTAATGCCAGTAAAATGTACAGGATAATAAACATGGTTAGATTTCAGACCGGAAACAGCACTAAAATTAAGTGCTTTATTACAGCCCTAACAGTAAATCATATGAGTATGAAGAGTTATATTTTTTTTTCTTTACATGATAGGATTCTTAATTTTTTTATACTTTTGATATATTTTTTTAAAAAAATCCCAGAATTGAGAGCCAAAAGACTTAATTTTCTATTCTTGAAATAGATCTGATTCAGAGTCTTGGTGTGCCATCCTAGATATTTGCAAGGCAACCGCTATATGTGCTTAATAACAATTAATAAATCAATGTTGTTGGATACTTCTGTCTGTAACTAATTTGCCTTGATTCTTTTGTGAAATATATAGAAAGCTTAGCTTAGCTTTAGAGATTCTGCTACTTATTAGCCACTCCCCAACCCCCAATATTCACACTGCCAAAGAAGAGAATTAGCTGACAGCTTAATTCTTCAGCTAGTATGCAAATATTCTGGCAATAATTCGCCACTGCTTCTGAATATAAGTTCAGGAACATTTCATTATACCATTAATAATAATTCTTCTCTTTCAGTTTCTCCTCCTCCTCATGCCTTAATTCTCTATTTCTGTCACAAAACAGATGGCTTAACCTTAATGTATGCTGAATTCGTGGCAAGTGTTTGCCTGAGTCCTATTCAATTAGCATGGAGATTATTGCAATGCGGTACAATATTACAATAATTATTTATGTTAATCTGCAGATTAGAGGGGCCGAT
This sequence comes from Thermophis baileyi, assembly GCA_003457575.1. Taxonomy (NCBI): domain Eukaryota; kingdom Metazoa; phylum Chordata; class Lepidosauria; order Squamata; family Dipsadidae; genus Thermophis; species Thermophis baileyi. The sequence continues at coordinate 1,265,697 of QLTV01012195.1, forward strand.
AACACCAGGCACACAATAAATTACTTTTGTGCCGAATAACCTCCCAAATTGCTCAGGGAAGCATAAAAAGGTCACTCTGTCTACATATCGTGACTGCCTCAGAAAGCTGATTTGAAGGCTAGTAAGGAAAGGCGCAGAAGTGGAAGGAGAGAGGACACCCAAAAATGGTGTCTGGAGGAGAGAGGAAAGGAGAAAAGGATGAAACCTCAAAGCTGCCTGAGATAAAGTGCATTTGGATCAAGGGAACCCTGAATGATGCTCTTTGGAGATTTGAACATCCTGCATGAGGTGGTTTAAGAAGCGAGCAGAAGAGAGTTTTATAGTGCAGAATGTCTTCCTTGCCATTTGAATGTCATTCCTTCCCCTCTACACCTAAAATTAATCACTTAGATTATATCGAGAGGTGAAGATGTCAGCAGGCCTTCATCAAGTCAAAACAGGGTTGCAATTCTACAAGAGGTGAGGTGATCTTTGATGGGCCACCCAACTAATGCAGGGGTGGGTTCTAACTTACCTCGCTGCCGGTTCGCTTCCTCCCACACCACATTTTTTGGGCAGTGCAAAAAAATACCCCCACCCCCCAAAGAAAGCCAAAAACAAGATGGCGATGCATGCGCAGTGCCGGAAACTCAGCTTCTGCGCATGCACAGAAGAANATGCGCAGAATAAAAAAAAAATAAAAAAAAGTCAAAAAAGAATTCAGAAAAAAAGATGGCAGCATCCACGGACCGGCACCGACCGAACCGGATCCGTGATGTCATTGTGATGTCACCAGCGGGTCGCTACCGGTTCGGGCGAACCGGTCTGAACCAGGAGGAACCCACCTCTGAACTAATGGGTGTTTCTGGCTTCCAGATTTTGTTGAAGGCCCTAAAAATTGGTGACTCGCAGATCTGACCCCCTTTGCTTGATCTTAACTGTTTTAAACAAAGACTATCAGGAGACGTGCAGTTTTCCAGCATGTTCTGGGGGATGTGAAAAGGAGCCATAAGCAATTGTCTTAGGTGTTGTGGTTGTTGTTGTTTTGAAATAAGTTGTTATTATTGTCGAAAAGAAGTTACTGTTGATGAGATGTTTTATTGCTAAAAAAATTAAAGCTTAAGGAAAGGGGGGAGGGGGAAATCACTGTCAAACAATGCTCCGAAGAGGGGGTTAATGCAAAACAAGTAAGTTCAAAGTTCAATTTCAAATCATTCTCTGGAATTATTCCCATGACATGATATTTGATAAAGAGTTTTATGGGCGTCTCTCATTGCTTCCCTGCCCTCCCCCAACAAGGTCATCCTTAGAAATGGCACATGCTTAGTCAAAGAAACAGGAAAATTGGCAAAAGGAAATTAACACAGCTTCAAGAACAGGCGGCTTGTAGATTCTCTCCTGGTTTGCAGCATCCATGCTGAGCAAGAAACGGGAAAAAAAAATGCCATGAAAGAAAATGGACTGTGCCATCTCAGAAGGTGGAGAATACATTTTTAAATATTTCTCTTGAGACTGAGTGAAGGCAAATATTAAATAATAATATGCATTTTCTCTGCAGAACAGAATATTTTAACAACGAAAGAGAAGAAATAGTTTGTCTCGTTCCAAAATTACAAGCTTCTGTCTCTGGGATATCGAAACCGAACCAGTGTTATTCGTACATCTCCTTTATTGCAAACCTTATTTTGCTCACAGTTTTTCTAAGTTCATGAGCTTACTCCTGGGTAAAATATTCTTAAAATTGTATACTTAGTGAGGTCCACAATAAAACATTTACAGCCGTCTCTTCATGTGTGACTTCTATTTATGCTCTACCAATCTGCCTGTGTTCTACTACCGTGTTTCCCCAAAAATAAGACCCTGTCTTATATTTTTTTGAACCCTGAAATAAGCGCTTGGCCTTATTGCCATGCACCCAAAAGCCCGATTGGGCTTATTATCAGGGGATGTCTTATTTTGGGGGAAACAGGGTAGATAACCCATCAGTGGAACTGTTTGGAGAATGCTGTACAACTCAAGATTCTGTTGTCTACCATCAATTGCCAAGGAGCTGGGAAAGTAGTACAATAAAGATGGCATGTGTCATTCTGTTTAACCAAACAGCATGCTCAATGCTGTAACTTTGTCAGAATGCTGAGACTTCCTCTGCATCTAATAGTTTATTATTAAATAAAGAAGCAGCAGCAGCAGCCACATCTCTCCAGCTTCAAGACTGAAGCTTGTATGTGATCTGTTCCTCATCATAGAGAAATATTGAAGATGCCAGGAGAATATTACTTTTGAGAATTTGGCTTTGAATTAATAGAAGATGCTTGGCTTTTATGATATAGCTCTGCCTGAATGGAAGATGTGATAGTTTCCCCCACCCCCCACTCACTTGATCAGAAGTCCAAAATTCTGCATACTGATACCACCTATGGTCTTGGTAAAACCCTGGGGGGGGGAGGTTTCTTTTTAAGCATATAGAAAGCTCTCCATCCACTGGAAGAAGATTCCTCTCTCCCATAGATATCTGATTTACGCCTGCACTGAGAAACAAGATGCCTGGACTCTGATTGGGCAATTCCGACCGAGATGACGGGGACAGGTCTTAGTCCTATTGTGTGGGATGAATTTGAGCCTGTGACTCCTGAGGAAGTGGACAAGGCTGTAGGAGCGATGAGTTCCTCCACTTGTTTGTTGGACCCGTGCCCCTCCTGGCTGGTTTCAGCCAGCAAGGAGGTGACACGAGGCTGGCTCCAGGCTTTAGTCAACGCATCCTTGAGGGAGGGGTCTTTCCCGCAACCATTAAAGGAAGCGGTTGTGAGACCCCTCCTCAACAAGCCTTCCCTGGATCCAGCAGAATTAAAGAACTTTCGTCCAGTCTCCAACCTACCCTTTGTGGGAAAGGTTGTAGAGAAAGTGGTGGCATGTCAGCTCCTGCGGTCATTGGATGAAACGGATTATCTAGACCCTTTTCAGTCTGGCTTCAGGCCTGGCTACAGCACTGAAACTGCCTTGGTCGCGCTGAT
>QLTV01012195.1:1294826-1315935 GCA_003457575.1 Thermophis baileyi
GCCATTGGCAACTCCCTGCCATTCGAGCCACAGTGTGGACTGTTGCAGATGCATGCCAAAGGGGAAAACAACACGAGTCCTGAAAGAATGGCTTTCAATAAAGGAGAACATTTGTAGCTCAGGGTTGAAAGGACGGGTCCTTGGTGCTCTCTGAGCTTGGTTGTTTTCTTGCAGACGTTTCATTACCCAAACTAGGTAACATCATCAGTACTAGTAAAGAGTAGGGTTTGCTCTCAGTTTATATTCTAGTGGCATGTCCTGGGATGGTCTTAGAGGTTCTTTGGTGGGGCTGTTTACTGTTGGCTTGTTTGGCAGTTCCTTGATTGGGTTATTGTTGACTTGATTATTGGACTGATGTTAATCTTGGAGTTCATTTATGCTCATTTCGGTGCTGATTGCTGGTGAGGAGTGACATTCTTGATTCTTATGTCCCCAAAGTGCTTTTTCAAAAGGCAACTGGACTTTGTTTTTCCTTGAAGATGTTTTGCTTGTCATCCAAGAAGCTTCTTCAGTTCTGCTGGCAAAACTATGGATGAGAAGCAAAACGTCTTCAAGAAAAAAACAAAATCCAGTTGCCTTTTGAAAAAGCATCTTTGGGACAACCATGACCTGGATGACATAGACACTTGATTCTTATGCTTTTCAGGCATGGCTGAAAGCAGGTCTTATCACGTTTGCTTGCACAACCAATTCTTCCCATCTTGTGTTTCTCATTGTAGAGTGGAGGCACCACCCTGTCCTTCTATGAAACACATTCAAAAAGAATGATTACTTTTCTCAGTTATATGAGAAATCTATGCAGATTTCATCAATGGACCAATTAATTGATGGTAATGCTCAATTATTCAATTAAGATTTCTTCAGCTGAGTGACAGCCTTAATATTACCCGTTTAATCAACGTCATCACTTTTTGTTTGTTTGTTCTGCGGTATCAATATTTCATCCTTTCCCCCCCTGTTGTAGCCTCCCCGTAAAGTAGATTAGGCAGAGAGAAACAGAACATTTCAAAGAAGGGTTGTACTACAGATCTGAAGTTGATTTGGCCTTTACCCAAGTCTGGTTCTTCAACCTGAGCTTTATAAAAAAGAAAGAAAGAAAGAAAGAAAGAAAGAAAGAAAGAAAGAAAGAAAGAAAGAAAGAAAGAAAGAAAGAAAGAAAGACCTTGAAACTGTGGGATTGTGCTAAAGGTGACATTAGAGTACTACTATGGGACTCTTCCATTTTAGCAAATATTTTTCAAGAGAGAGAGATGTGGTTTAATGTTTAGATTCCTGGGTGAGAACTTAGAAAGCCAAAATTCAAATCCTGAGTCATAAGAAGTACTTGTAACTCTTATTCTGCCCATTCTCCTTCAGAAGGATGTTGTTACAATAAAATCAGAGATAAGAACCTTGTATACCTATCTGAGTTGCATAGAGAAAAGGCAGGATATTGCTGTAATAAATAACTCCAATAATATCAGCCGAAAATCCTACTGTTATCTCTTGACTGACCTCCCTTTGAGCTACAGATATAAACCTTGGCATCCTTGGGTTAAGAGAAGAAAGGTACTTAACTTTAGAAAGTAGTTTGCTGAGGAATGTTTGTGAGATGGGGGAGTGTTATCTCTTTACAGGGTCTTTATCCCATCTACAATCCAGATGTTGTTTCACCATCTTCAGCACAAGCTCCTTAGTGGGTCTCATGCCTGTGATTTTTGTTTAGGTCTAACAAAGTACTAGATAATGAAGATGGAAAACCAATAAGAGAGGGCGGAGAAGGCTATAACAAATGGTTTAAGATGGATTTGGTGTGTAATTACTTACATTTTTCCGCTAACTACTATATAAGCAACCCTTTTTAACGAGGCAAATTGGTTTGTGGAAGATGCATTCCACTTGTCCAAAATTTCTGCATAGGCTGATAACACAAAACTTTGGGGAGGGGGGAGTTGTATATTTGTGTGTATATGCTTTTCTTTCTTTTCCTTCTTTTCCTTCTCTCTCTCTCTCTCTCTCTCTCTCTCTCTCTCTCTCTCTCTCTCTCTCTCTCTCTCTCTCTTTTTTGCTGTGTGGCAGTCAATTTTCCAGAGAGCTCACTTTGCGAATATGTGATTAATCATATGTGTGCTGGACTTGCCAATAAATACCAAAACCTTAAACTCTTAACAACTTCCTCATTTTGTGTGGTCATTCCAAATAGCTAACAACCAGAAATAGTCAATGTATGTTAAAATCAATATTTGGAGGGGGGAGGGTCTCCACATAAGATTGATTTTACTCTCTGAGGACTTCATTTTGCTCATCAACAAAAACACATTGTCCTCCATAAATAATTGAATGCTGGTGAAACTCTGAGGGTTCTCAACAGGGTGGATTAATCAGTGCCTGTAAGGGAGGGTTCTTATTTTAGTAAGTTGCAAATTTACAAATAGTCCCAAAAGGGATATGGTGTTGATCCAGAGACCCTTAAAAACAATTAACTTGAACTTGAAAATTAGAGAATTTAGTCCTCATTTCCAATGAGTTAGTAGACATGAGATTAGGGAACCTTAATAAAGAAAACTGTCTCTTATGAGCTAAGTAATGCTGAACAGTTTTAAAGTATGGAAAGAGACAGGACCCATAAAATGAGTGGCATTTTAAAAACAGGACTTTCTAAATCTCCTTTTACTTCGGTGTTTATAGGCATATCTTCCCCAATGGGCCTATGGCTACAATTAAAGCGGAGAGTTAATTTAAGGTTGGAAACCTTAAGGTGGAAACAAGTACACAGTACCTGTTGCTATTTTATTTATTTATTTTATCCTTTTAAGGAAAGTGTAATTTGCCCAGAGAATTTTTGAAATTGATTAAATTATAAAAATAAGAAATATGTACTGCTCAACCACTTTAAATTTTAGTTGTCACTGAATAGGTTGAATGTAGATGCAAAATTCTTAACAATAGTTGTTTTGTTCATCCTTCATGTTATTGTTAGCTGCTAGGTGTTCTAGGGTTTTCTTGCAATTTTTAAAATTCCTTTTTATAGTGATTCTAATGTATTGCTAGCCTTATTACCGTGTTTGGTCTTTGACCATAAATACATTTTGACTGATTGGTAGCTACTGTACAATTTTTCTTCATTTAGCCCAGGTCGTATTAATCTACATAAGAAACTTTACTTCCAAATGTATATTTTAAAGCCAAAGCAAAACTCACATCAGAGTTTTTGCCGCAATGGAAAATCAGGTAGACAATTCCATATGCTGGCCAAGGAGCTGAATTTGGCATTCTTTAAATTCTCCTTTGTGGGAAAGAGAAGATATTCGGGAAATCCAATTTTTTAAAAAAGGAATTGGGAAAGTCTTCAGAATTGAATTATTCCACTCACCACAAATACATAATTGTGGCATCTCGGATGCAAAATTCCTTTAAATATGGTGTTATTTCAAACTGTACATTACTACAGATAAGACTTACAGAAAAGTAACAAATGAGTTCAATATTTGTATTAACTCACAATCCTGAGCAAATTAAATGCAACTGAGTAAATCATGAAGTAAGGTGTAATTTACTGTGCAAACCTCCCAAAATTACCCGATTGTATTCCTATTGGAATACTCATTAGTTACAGTTCTAGCGGGGGCTTTTCTAATGAAAATAATATTTTCCTGCATTTTATATGAACGTTAGGCACACTGTTGACTTTCCTCTCTAGCAAAGTGTTAGCAGTCATTGAAACCTTTTAATATCTTAAAATGTTGCAAAAATGGAGAATGTAGATGTGATGGGGAATGAAAAAGGCTTTGTTCTTCAAAAATCTAAAAATAGATGGAAAGGGTCTTACTACATTCTCAAGAGTATTATGGATTTTTGGCTGACATTAGTTCCTCTGAAGTGAATGTCAGACTTACTCAGAACAGTTATAAAAAACAAAGAAAGCTGCCCTGTTACCATTATTAGAAGGGCAAGACAAATGAAATGCCATGATAACCATTAGGAGAAAGAGGGGGTGGGGGGGGGAAGAAACTGTAACATATATTTGTATATTATCTGGTAGCAAATGGAGGGTCCCATGTTAAAAGTGGCTAAACAAGGAAGAGAAGATACCATAATATATCCTTTGGGACGCTCTTTTCTAAACCTACCTGTTTCCTATAGGAAGATCTACTGTTGTTTATTGCAGTTCTTTAGAGAGTTCAAATATATTCAAATATAAGAAGTTAGTTTAGCATCAATATTGTCTCTGCCTGGAGACGGGGCCTGTAAAATTGGGGGAAAGAATGAATGCTGGACATACATATTGCAGGAAATAGAGAGATTTTGGCTCTCAAGGCGGCTTGGGAATTCAATCTGAGTGCAAGAAATAAAGAATTAAGGGGAAAATACTGTATATTTCGCAGCTGCCAATATGCTAAGGGGTCTGTTCTGTGGGCGACTTTGGTACCGCACCAATTCATTTTGCTTAGAGCTTTGCAGTAGCGTAGCATGTACCTGACATCTTTACCTCTCTATGTGTGTGTGTGTGTGTATGTGTGTGTTTCCAGAGCACTAAGGGTAATTAACATAGGCAGCCTGAAAGCAGAATATGCCTTTTGTTATTCCAACATTCACCCTTTTGTATATTTAAATAGTGGTAGTCCTCAACTTATGACCACAATTTCTGTTGCTAAGCAAGACATTTGTTAAGTGAGTTTTGCCCCATTTTACTACCTTCCCTGCCTCTGTTGTTAAGTGAACCCCTGCAGTTGTTAGCTTAATAACAATGTTGTTAGGTTAATCAGTGACAGGGTTGTTAAGTGAATCTGGCTTCCCCATTGACTTTTGCTTGTCAGAAAGTTGCAGAAGGAGATCACATGACCCCGGGACACTACAACCATCATAAATATGAGTCAGTTGCCAAGCCTCTGAATTTTGATCACGTGACAATGGGGATGCCGCGACAGTCGTAAGTGTGGAAAACGGACATATGTCACTTTTTCAGTGCCATTGTAACTTCGAACGGTCACTAATCAAGAAAAAAGGCAAGTTGAGGACTACCTGTTGTATATAACAGCAGCAGAGGTAAAAAGTAGGACACCAGGTGATCCTTCCTCTGTTCTATGCCATGAAGGAAAGAATGGCTTTCGTGCCTAAGGCAGAACTAGAACTCACAGTCTTCTGGTTTCTAGCCTGGTGCCTTAACCACCAAACCAAATTGGCTCCCCTTTGTTTATTTAGTAAATTTGTCTCCCTTCTTTCAGACATACCGTACATCAAGACTTGATGACAGAGAGAAAATGTAAAGTTGTTTCAGCCTGGCACCTTTTTGCCATTCTTTGTGGCCCACGTAACCAAGGGTTGTGGTTTCAATCATATGGTTGCAGATGCCCCCTCGCTCCAACAGCCCTCTTTAGATCTTAAAGCCATTGTTTACTGTTGCCTTCTGCTCCATACCAAAAGATAAAAATGCTGGGATTTGCAGCCCATACAATATTTGCTTAAGTGTGTGCCCTTTGAATGTAACACTTTCCGATTAGCGTGGTGGTCCTTATGAATATTTCATTATTGGTTAAATTTTATTGCCTATTCCAACATGCTAGTTAAAAAGAAAAAAGAAAAGAAAAGAAAAAAAGATGGAACCGTTAAAGGCATATGTCCAATGAATGTGCAGACTAGCAGACTGTAATATTTAACCCTTGCTTCGGTCTGAGAACTTACTTCCTATCTTTTAAGACTTTTTGAGGATGTATTTTATAGGAAACTAGAAGTGGGATGGAAAAGCAAAACCACTGGACTTCCTCCTCAGTTCTCAGCTATGAATAAAGGATTGGGGCATCACGCTTTGATTTAAAATGCTGCTTACAAAAAGCAACTGAAGAGGTACTGAAAGTTGTTATCCAATGAAAAAAAGTTACTTATGGTCACTCACTGTGGGTATATTTAGAAATTCCCCATGCAGATATGTTGGTTTTTATTTATTCAGGGCATTTAATCTCACTCTTTAGCTAAAAGGGTTTCCAGAGTGACTTCTTCCTGTTTAGAATAAGTGCGACTTATTCTTGGACTTTACAATATAAAATTCATAATGTACAGTAGAAGAAAAAAAAGCAGGTTAGGCACAAATCAGGTGAGATCAATTCCTATTACCCAATAGCTTGCTTACGTCTCTCTCTCTCTCTCTCTCTCTCTCTCTCTCTCTCTCTCTCTCTCTCTCTCTCTCTCTCTCTCTCTCTCTCTCTCTTCCTTCCTTCCTTCCTTCCTTCCTTCCTTCCTTCCTTCCTTCCTTCCTTCTTTCCTTCCTTCCTTCTTGCAATTAGTTCCAGGTATACCTACAGGAGTGTCTGCAGAATGAGTCAAGATGGCGCCTGCAATAGTGCAATCACAGCTGGGCCTGTTACTTTATGCACACACTTCCCTGGGAATATGGCTACATTACTGGTGTGTCCCTAAGCAGTATGATAACACTAGATAAAGTAGATGTGTGGTGTATGTTTCTGCTTCAGGCAGGAAGCAAAAAGTTGTACCAGTGAACAAAAAATGCAAATGGAGGGACGCTGCGATATTTTTCAAAACAGACAAAACCAAAGCATCCATTTTTTTTCCTTGTGTTCCCCTCCTGTAATTGTAGATTTTATTTCACTTATCGGTTTGAAAACAGATTACCAGAAAAGGATAACAGGGTGGGGAGTGGGTAGATGGGGAGGGGAATAATACCCACTTTGCAACTATAAAACAATATTTTAAACAAGGAGGATGCAAATGGATTCTTAAGAGTATAGAGACGTTGTTCCAGGTGGCAAAAATCCAGGCGGTGCTTTCCTGTCCTTGCTGTCAAACAAACAAGACACGCACAAACCCAAACAGAGCAATATTATGATTTCCACCCCCCCTCCTCCTTTATTCATAGCTGCTTTCTGTGTCCACTTTTTTAAATGTGGGGTTTTTTTCACTCTCTTCTTTTTCCTGTCTTTTTTTTTTTTAAAACTGACAAGCCCACAATTTCCAGAAAAGAAAGCTAGCATTAATTAAGACAGTGCCAGCTGTAATTTTCTTGGGAAGTAAATTTCTGCACAACTAAAGGTTACAGAGACCTTTTCACTGTCAAAATTTACTACAGGCTGTGAATGTTAATGTTTCTAATGAAGACATGTTCTCTGTCCCTGAACTTAAAAGTATTCGGACAGAAAGGCAAGGAGGAAAGAAGGGAAGAGAGGAAAAAAAAGAATGAATGAAAGAAAGAAAACTGGGTTTGACGAATGTATCTAGAGCTTCTGCACTAATATAGGCTTATGCCTACTGATGCCCCTAATAATGATAGTCTTTGGATAATCTTGTTTTCTAAACAAGGAATATTTCTATAAATTGGCAATTTTGTATGACAGGTCAACTTACAGAGGGAACTCTTTGCCACAAAGACAGTGGTATAATAAGCATTTAACCTCTTAGGCCAGGGGATTTCTAAATGGACTCTACTCTGGGAATGTTAATTGAGCAGGACTTCAGTTCCTTTGCCCACATCAGATTAAAGGATCTGGGAACATTTTTTTTTATATCTAACGTTTAAAAATGGTCTTCGGTCTTTTAGCATAAATTGTTGCCTGATAGACAGAGGAGCAGTCTATTACAGCCAGAATTTTAATTTTTCTTCCTCAGGAAGTTGGCTGTGAGACCATGAGAGAAAGGCCAGAATTTTAACAGAATAACAGAGGTGGAGGAGGTCTTCTAGTCTAGCCCCCTGCTCAAGCAGGAAACCCTGTACCATTTCCAACAAATGGGTGTCCAATCTCTTAAAAACCTCCAGTGTTAGAGCATCTACAACTTCTGAAAGTAAGTCGTTTAATGATTGATTGTTCTGTCGGGAAATTTCTCCTTAGTTCTAGGTTCGGCCTTTTGAGCCTTTCTACCTGGTTTTGAGTAAATTTGTTTCATTTTTTTTTTCAAAAAAAGGTGACCTTGACCCTGGTTGGTTGCACAGTAGTTAGATGTTTTAGGCTGGATTTGGCTTTTTTATGCATCTGTTAAATCCTTCCAACATCTGGAATAGGCAGATGTTGTTTGACGACATTAAAGGCATTTTCACAGGATGTAAGCTGTTCCAAGTAGAGCTGTCTATTGCAATTGACTGATGGCGATTTTGTCAATGCCCATGGTGTTCAAGTGGTGCTCCAGATGTGTTCCAAGGCACCTATTATTTTTGTTTTCTTTTGCACAGTTGTTCCATTTCTGTTTGCTGGTCTTTGTATTAAGTGATTTTTCTCCAGTTCTTTCTCTTCGATACTGCTGTCTCCAGGTACTGCAATGTCCACTATCCAGACTTTTTTTTATAATATATTGTAGACCTTGTATATCTTTATAGGGGAAATAGAGAAAACCACACTAATTCAGTGTCCCTAGGTAGGTTCCATCTGTTGCCTTCCCTGACTTGCATGTATAGAGGGAGATTGTCTATAGTGGTGATTGTCTACTTTTCAAATGACTTCTCTAAGTGCCTGACAGTCTCCACTTTTCACATGACTCAGCACTTTTTTCTTGTTCTCCTGCTTCTCTTTTGTCCCCCATGCTATCTGCTGAGACTGAACTCTGCGGTTCTCAGCTCTCAATGATTCGGCCTACAGTCAAGGTATAGTGGGAAGGATTATTCTGCTCAGTGAAAAAAGGGATCCTGCCAAATTTTCCAGACAGATGGATATTTTGATCTTTGTGGATCACTCTATCTCTATTTCTATCTACTCTCTGTGTCTCTGTCTCTCTCTGTCTCTCTCTGTCTCTCTGCTTCTCTGTCTCTGTCTCTGTCTCTGTCTCTGTCTCTGTCTATCTGTCTGTCTGTCTGTCTGTCTGTCTCTCTCTTGATATGTCTATGGAGATTCTCAATCATCCAGATCATGGTTGTCCCAAAGGTGCTTTTCCAAAAGGCAACTAGACTTTCTTGGTTTTTTTTCCTTGAAGACATTTCTCTTTTCAGCCCCACAATTCAGTTAGAACTGAAGAAGCTTCTTGGAGGAGAAGCAAAATGTTTTCAAGGAAAAAAACAAGAAAGTCCAGTTGCCTTTTGGATAAGCACCCATGTGATTTCTCTCTCAATCTATTCTGTCTGTCTGTCTGCTGTCTGTCTGTCTGTCTCTCTCTCCCTCCATCTCCTCTTCTTTATATGTATAGGAGAATTTGAATATGATATCCATTATTCCCTGCCATAGGTTTATTTTCTGTGTCAAGTGTGGCAATGAATGTGGGTTTCTCCCCTGCCCATCAGCATTAAGGAAAGGAAAGGAGCTCTGGGACCCAAAAAGGTAGGAAATCAATGTCTCAGTAAATATCTATATGGACACTAGAATAATCTATTAAAAGCCATGACTATCCTATATCAGTCGAGAGATCGGATCTCATTACAACTCCAATCCCTTCCCTGAACATGTAAATTGGATTTATTTAGACATTCTCTCTCTCTCTCTCTCTCTCTCTCTCTCTCTCTCTCTCTCTCTCTCTCTCTCTCTCTTCTTCCAGTTTAGGCTTACTAGATGTTGGAACAACACTTGATCTAAGCTCCCAAGTTTCTCCCTGTTCCTGGATTATTCATGCGACTCTTTTCTGGTTCAGATTAGAACATGAAATCACAAGATCCTCTAAAGAGTCCTAATGGATTTGCCTAACAGCCCATATATTTTAGCAATCTGGGTTGTCCAGCAGCCAACCAAAGGGATTTGTGATTAGATGAGATTGAATCCTGAACCTTAACCTTTTCTTTGGTTTGGAATTTACTCATTGGCTTACTGGCTACACAGAGCACAGATAAGGTTTGTTCAGAGATTTGCCTGTGGCCTCCAGTGGAATCCAGTTCAATTTAGCATTCCACTAACTGGGTGCAAGACAGGGGAAATGGGAAAAAGGAATACCATCCAGCAGGCTTTTTCAAACTATAAATCATGGCGACTGTTAGATACTCAGAGTCAGTTAAGAAGGTTTCAATCAGGTCCACCGTTCCGGCAGGAAAATAAGCCAATCTGATTGGAGGAGCTGCCTGACAGTTCCCTATAAAAGGGCAAGCTGTCAGGCAAGCAGTTGCTGGATTTGTACATAGTTGCTGAATAAAGAGCTGTTGTCACCAAAGCCTGAGTCCAGTCTCTTCCGTTCGCCCTATCTAACACTGGCGACGAAGGTGGGATTGAAGACGAAAAGAGCTGACAACTAAATCCAGCCAGTCCCAGACGGAGCTAACGAATGCCGGGATCAGTGGCCATTTTGAGCAGCAAAATTGAATCCGCATCGGCCTGTCACCATGACAGCTTTCGTCTCTCCAGCTCCATTCGATCCAGCCAAAGAGCACTGGGACTTGTATATCACTTGTTTTGAGTGCTTCGTGGAGGCAAACGATCTCCTAGGGCTATCGGACAACAGGAAGAGGGCTCTCTTCCTCAGCCATTGCAGACCCAAGGTGTTCGATACGGCGACGTCACTCACCGCGCCAGCCACCATACAATTGGTACCATGGCCGGTATTACAGAACACCCTGAAGACACACTACACCCCGATGCCATCCAAAGTGGTGCTGTGACACAAATTCCATCAGCAATATCAAAAAGATGAGGAGACCGTCAACCAGTAGGTCGCTGCGCTTCAAAAGGTGGCAAAGTACTGTGGGTTCCGAGACCTGGATGAGGTCTTGCTCGACCAACTCATCTGCGGAGTGAGGGACCTCCACCTGCAATGGCGGTTGTTAGCCAAGCCAAACCTCACTCTGCAGGCAGCGTTGGACAAGGCAAGAGTGACAGAATCATCCAACAGATCGCCTGAAACCCTCCAGAAGCACGGCACTCCCCCCACGGGGCGCAGAACTGTCAACGTTCATCAAGGAGACCCCAAACACGAAGACTCGGATGACAGCGAGGAAGAAGTATACCGACTTCACTCAGAACACAGAAAAGTAGCCCTGATGCTGAGGAACGGCAACACTTTTGTGCCGGCTGTGGGGGGGAACATTCAAGAGCAGTCTGCCGCTATAAGGACGCCATATGCCGGAGGTATGACCAAAAAGGGCACCTGGCAAGGGTTTGCTGAGCCAGCCAACCAATATCATTTTGGGTGCGACCACCAGCAAACCAGCCAGAAACCCAGAGGTCATCCAAACGTGAGCCCTGGAAACCCCGGCGAAGAAACGAACACCTGGAGGCTCCGGAAGCATATCAGACAAGGATCAGGCAAGCCAGCACCCCCCACAATAAGAAACTGCACGTGACAATCCGCATCAAAGGATCCCCATGCGACATGGAGATAGACACGGAGTCATCAGTAACTATTGTTTCCTGGGCCACCCTCAAGCAGGCAGTTCCAAGCCTTAAACAGAGCCACCTGAAGCACCAACAGCTGAAACTGAACGACTACCAGGGAAACCGCATCCCTGTCCTGGGGTGCAGAACATTCAGAGTGCAATTCAAAAACTTTGATGGGTGACTATCACTAACTGTGGTCAGCAGTGCCCTGCCAAGCCTGCTCGGCTTGGATTGGTTCCAGTCCCTCGGCATGGGAGTGACTGGCATCAACGCCATCATGAATGACAGTGCAGATGACCTGATCAGAGAGTTCCAGGATGTTTTCAGTTGAGACCTGGGCCCCTGAGACCTGGATGTGGGGACGCCCATATCCTTCAATTTAGACCCAAAGATTGCCCCAATTAGGCTTAAACCCAGGAGGGTTCCTTTCACCCTCCAGCCTAAAATAGATAAAGAATTGGCCAGGGGGTTCTGGAACCCATCGACCATGCCAAATGGGAAACCCCTATCATAACACCAATCAAACCTGACGGCTCTGTCCACATATGTGGGGATTTCAAATGTACCCTTAATAAAGCCCTATAGCAAAGTGCTTACCCTGTCCCAATTGTGCAGCATTTACTGCACTTCCTGGGCCCGGGTAAGATTTTTGCCAAACTCGACCTAGCACAGGCATACCAGCAATTGCCAGTAGATGATGCTACGGCAGAGGCCCAAACCATTGTAACCCATAGAAGCGCATTCAAATGCTGCCGGTTACAATTCGGAGTCAGGGTGGCACCGGGATTTTTTCAAAATTTCATGGACAGATTATTACAAAAGATCCCCGGGGTGGTGCTCTATTTTGACAATGTCCTAATAACTGCAATTAATAAATGGCAGCTCATAGACTGTCTAAGAGATGTCCTAACCAGGTTTAGGAAAGTGGGCCTCCAAGTAAAAAGGGACAAGTGTCAAATTGCCATGCCTGAGGTCGAGTTCCTAGGGTACTGGGTCGACGGGGCCAGAATTCACCCCACAAAAAGCAAAATTAAGGCAATCCAAGATGCCCCCATACCCCGTGCCAGGAATCCCGACCAGCCCCACCCGTAGCACCAGTAAATGAATGGGAAAAACCAAAAGCCCCCTGATCTAGGGTGCACATCGATTTTGCTGGCCCCGTGCACTGCCAAACTTTTCTAATTGTAGTGGACGCATACTCGAAATGGCTCGAGGTAGTTCTCATGGGCACAACAATGGCAGAAGTGGTCATCAAGGTGCTGCGGAGACTGTTTTCCATGCACGGCCTGCCCGATGTCTTAGTTTCAGATAACGGGCCCCAATTTACGGCTGTCCAGTTCGAGATCTTCCTAGCAGAGCAGGGAATTAGGCATGCCCTGATCGCATCATTTCACCTGGCCAGCAATGGTCAAGCAGAAAGAATGGTGCGATCCGCAAAAGAAGCCCTTTCCAGGATGGGCCCAGGCAATTGGCAAACCCACATAGATAAATTTCTCCTAGTCCAACACATCACCCCTAGCATCACCACGGGAAGAAGCCCCACCAAACTTCTAATGGGTCGCCGACTAAGATCTATCTTAGACCAGCTGGACCCTAACTATTTGGCTGACATACCAACCAATTTGACCAGCCAAACCCGGTCATTCAGCATAGGGGATCAAGTATATGCCCACAACTACGCTGGGGGAGCTTTCTGGGTCCCCAGCATAATAATTGGAATCACTGGCCCGCCATCTTATCGGGTGGAACTAAACAATGGCAGGCAATGGAGAAGGCACATAGACCAACTCCGGGGTCGCTTAGGGCCCTCTACCACTAGGCAACCAGAAATAGACTCTAAAAACAATTACCAAACACCCACAGACACTAAACAATCACACACTCCATCCACAGCGAACTCAAGCCCGAAGGAACCGGAGCATGCACCTGTGGAGACAAGCATCCAGCGACGGTCCCCGAGCGAAGAAGATCCAGAAGCGGCCACGCCCCAAAACTTCCAGGCGAATCCATTAGAAGAGCCAGGGGAGGCAGCAGACCCACCCGAACGGTCCACTGCCACTGCACCAACTGAACTGCGCAGGTCTGAAAGAGCCCATTAGTGCCCCAACTACTTATGGGATTATGTTAGCTAAGGGGTTCCTGATTGGGCAAAGTCCATACTCAGAGGGGAGGGGTGTTAGATACTCAGAGTCAGTTAAGAAGGTTTCAATCAGGTCCACCGTTCCGGTGGGAAAATAAGCCAATCTGATTGGAGGAGCTGCCTGACAGTTCCCTATAAAAGGGCAAGCTGTCAGGCAAGCAGTTGCTGGATTTGTACATACAGTAGTTGCTGAATAAAGAGCTGTTGTCACCAAAGCCTGAGTCCAGTCTCTTCTGTTCGCCCTATCTAACAGCGACCCACAAGAAATCATGAGCAAATCTGAGGATGGATGTTACAAACAAGGGTTGTGGCCTTGTGCAGAGAAACCAAAGTTGCTGTCAGAACTCACTCTCACTTTGTCTAGACCACAGTTTCTCAACTTGGGAACTTTATGATGAGTGGACTTCAACTCTCAGAATTCTGGCTGGCCATGTTGGCTGGAGAATTCTTGGAGCTGAAGTCCACAAATCTTAAAGTTGCCAAGTTTGAGAACGTTGGCCGAGGCAAAGTCCATAGTAAATTATGATAGGGATACAGGTTTTCCACGTACTTATGCTTTGGAGGCTTATAGCTAGGGCCCTGTTTGAAGTCTCTTTCACTGCAGGAAGTCTGGATTTTCTATAGTTGCTACTATAAAGAGCAAACATTGATCCAAAATAAATGTAGAATGAAAATGGAAGTGGGATGTCTCAAAATTAAATCCAGGTTATCAGGAATCATACACAACTAAGAAAACTCATCCTTTCACTGCTAAATTTGTGTTAATCTTGATCACTTTCATATTCAAATTATTTATGTTTGATAAAGTTGCAAGGTTCTATCATCATTTTATTTCATATTCAGATTAAAATTTTATCATTTAAAGTAAGTGTTCTATTTCTTTCTTGCTCACCCTGAACCCCAGTGAAATAAATCTATTTTAATGCTGAGGAAGAACATGAATTCATTACAGTACTACAAAATTTGAAGGAAAAAAACACCATGCCTCTGTGTATATGAATTTGTATGCCAGTCACTTGGAAAAGTTTGGTCCTATTCAGAGAAATATAAATATCATGAATCATAGACTTGTGGGACTGCAAGGGACCTTGGAGGTCTTCTAGTCCAACTCCTACTTAAGCCAGGAGTCCTGATACCATTGTAGACAAATGAATGTCCAATCTTTTCTGGAAACCTCCAGCGATGGAGCATCCACAACTCCAGCAGGCAAGCTGTTCCCTTGATTAATTATTCTTAATTTCTCCATTTTCTGCTGTCCATTTAATAGAGAGTTTTTATTATGAAAATACTCACAATGCCTGAGGAATTGACTTGAACCACATTTCGTTGTGAACAAATACACCTTGTACTTCTCCAACTTTTAAGAAGAGATTGGACAACCATTTGTCTGAAATGGTATAGGGTTTCCTGCTTGAGCAGTGGGTTGGACTAGAAGACCTCCAAGGTTTTTCCAACTCTGTTATTCTGTTAACTGGATTAACATTCTGACAATGTGTGTTTTCCAATAAAAGGTATATATTACAACACACAGTTTGCATTCCACATAAACAGTTTGCCCATTTTCAGAGTTTTATTATTATTTTCAATAACCCAGCAGATTAGTGCAGAAACAAAGAGGGAAAGTGGGATTTTTTTGAAAAACACAGGTGAAGCTAACACGGTCTGAAAATAAGTTAGCCAAGGTTCTTAGCAAAGTCAACCTCAGCTGATATTTCCTGTCTAACCTATCTAAGAGTTATACCAAACAGATCCAACAGCAATTCATGAATAATATGAAGAAGTGGCATAGAAGGTCAGCTGAACAAAGAATTCCTTAGGGTACGCAGGAAAGGGCACTGTTGGAAAAAGTTGCAGAAATCACATAAAAAGGCAATATTGCACAGCCTCAGCAAATTGTGTCGTGAACATTCAAAAGTATGAAAGTTCAACCCAAGATTTCAAAGTTGTGATGGACCATTAAATATGGATGTTCTTATATATGTAGGATGGATATATAGATTTTAATTTCTCCCATGTATGCCTGCCTTCCTTCCTTCCTTCCTTCCTTCCTTCCTTCCTTCCTTCCTTCCTTCCTTCGCTCTTTCGTTCCCTCCGTCCTTCTTTTCCTTCCTTCCTTCCTTTTACAAAACAACCCCAACTTTCTTTTCTTTTTCCTGAATTTCTGGAGCTTCTCAAACATTTTTGGAATTAGTTTTTTGAATTAGAATCGTATGAGTTCTCTCCTGATTTTTAGAGAGCCAAACTACCTGGTTGTTCTTTCTGAGATGAATTCTTCTCTTGAAAATTTTCAATTGCACCTGTCTTATATTTTGTCCAAAGTGCTAATTATTGCTACAGATTTCAGCTCTGCCATGTTCCCCCCATCTGAACATGTTAATGAAACACTTCACTCATTGTAAATGTATGAATGTCCACAGCACAATTCTCTTTGTGAAGTGTGCTTCAGAAACATGCAATAGTAATAGCAATAGCAATAGCACTTAGACTTATATACCGCTTCATAGTGCTTTACAGCCCTCTCTAAGCGGTTCACAGAGTCAGCATATTGCCCCCAACAATCTGGGTCCTCAGTTTACCCACCTCAGAAGGATGGAAGGCTGAGTCAACCTTGAGCCGGTGAGATTTGAACCGCCGAACTGCAACTAGCAGTCAGCTGAAGTAGCCTGCAGTACTGCACTCTAACCACTGCGCCACCTCGGCTCTTGTATGTTCGTATGTCCGTATGTTCAGCATTAAAATACATGCATGAGAATCTTAATGTGTATGTTGATGTATAGACACGCATACATCCGTACACATTATGTGACTGTGTACTACATCAGTGTCTCTCAACGCTGGTTATTGAGGTCCACATATCTTAAAGTTGTTGAGGTTGAGAAACAGTTTGTTACATCAAACAATACCATCTTTTCATGCAGCACTTTATTACGAAGATTATCAATATTGATGAAATACTCGTGGGACTTCATTCAAAGGAACAAAATGTTGTAAGAACTGGTGCATCCAATTTGTGAATTTAATGTTAGGTATTCCAGGCTGAATAAGATCAGGTAGGTAGGATAGAATAAACATTAGGAGTTGTCACATGGAAGAAGAGAAAAAGAAAGGAACCCAATGGGAATAGAGATATCCTTGCTTTTCATACAAACCAGGATCACATCCCAGGCTATACAGTACAGGTTGGATCCAAGTGTGGTAGTGGCATTACCAGATGAGGGGCGATGAGTTTATTGCCAGGTTAATGCAGACCCAAACATTTTCCATCGTGGGGTATGATCAGGAGTACATGCTGTTTGTGGTCAAGTCCATATCTGGATATTCATGAGGCAGGTAAGCTGTAACTGGACTGAGTTAGCGTAGACAAACTCCTACAAAGAGGAAGGTCCAGTATGGATGATTCAATCCCTACCTCTCTCTGATTAAAACTGACTGATGGAGCTACCTCCAAGGAAAACTGCACAATTCTCCTTGTTTGTCTAAGTGACTGTTGCGAGAAACCGGGATTTTACACAAATAGTTTTGGTAAACTTTCTCTCTCCCACTCCAGGAATATGTAGTAACTCCCATTCTCTCCCAAAGAAAGAAAGCACAGTAAGTCCTTCCATCTTAAGTGATGTAAAAACCTAACTTTTATGTAGTCTCGTGTCAGACAGTTCCAAGACTGAGATTGCCTTCAAAGGGTGTAATTATAGGCATGTGCCATGCTTCCCATATGGTGCAAATTTGTTCATCAGTAACTTCCTACCTGGATATTCAGCCACTAGAGAAGCTTAAATTTCTGCTAAATTTCTGACTATCATCCGTTTAATCAAAGGAGGATACCTATGAGGACTGGATTGCCTTCTGTGGTAGAACAGCATGTGAAGTCCTTTTCAGGCATTGAACAGCTATGTTGGAGGACTGTGGAAAGGTTCTTTCTATGTATTTTGTCCGTCGTTTAATGAAGTGCAATGGAAGAGCCGAGGGGACGCAGTGGTTAGAGTGCAGCACTGCAGGCTACTTCAGCTGACTGCTAGCTGCAGTTCGGCGGTTCAAATCTCACCGGCTCAAGGTTGACTCAGCCTTCCATCCTTCTGAGGTGGGTAAAATGAGGACCCAGATTGTTGGGGGCAATATGCTGACTCTGTGAACCGCTTAGAGAGGGCTGTAAAGCGGTATATAAGTCTAAGTGCTATTGCTATTGCTAAGGATGTTTTTGTTAGAAATTTTCTCATTGGATTTGCAAGGAAAAGATTTACAAAGCCTTTGTAAGTCTAAGAAGTTCTTTTTAGATAGATTTTGGAACACCTTCACTGCTATTTTAGTCATTCTTTGCAGCGCTTTTACACTACAGGAAGTCTTCAAGTTATAACATTTCGTTTAATTACCGTTCAATGTCAATAAGGGGACTTATGACCATTTTTCACACTTATGACCATTGCAGCATCCCCATGATCATGTTATCAAAATTCAGACGCTTGGCAACTGACTCATATTTATGACGGTTGCAGTGTCCTGGTGTCTTGTCCCTTTTGCGACCTTCTGACAAGAAATGGGAAGGCCAAATTCACTTAACAGCCATGTTACTAACTTAACAACTGCAGCAATTCACTTAACAACTGTGGCAAGGAAGGTTGCAAAATGGGCAAACTCACTTAACAACTGTCTCACTTAGCCACAGAAATTTTGGGCTCAATTGTGGCCGTAAGTCGAGGACAACCTGTCAAATTTGCGACCTATTGCTTCATAAACTAGCAAGCACGCCCAACTTCACCATCACCTCTGGGAAGCTTTTTTTTTTTTTTTTTTGAGATTCTTCAACTAAATCTGGTGTTGCCATAACAAAATGGCACCAAATCAAACTCCAGTGATTTCAACAGAAAGAAAAGCAAAGGCAACGTTTGTTTAGATAGAACTTCCAAAGAAAACGCAGCTCTTTTTGCATTGCCTTAGAACAAGACGGTTTGTTTCTGGAAAAGCGCATTTAGCAGCAAGCTACAAATCTCTCTGACGACAGAACAATTGTCATCCATTCTGTTCTCTTTTGTCTCCAGCGATAGCATCTGTGGTACTGTTAAGAGATAGGAAATGCATGTCTATCACTACACCTGTCTGAAAAGTAACAATACCCTCCAGGTTCAGAGACTCATTTTGCTGTGTTTTATTAGTATAATGAATGAATGCCCAACCAGTCTGCTCAGAAAACAATTGCAGCTGTGGAATTTAAACTGTATTATTAACAGTGAAAAAGAACCAAAAGCCGGCAGCAGAATTTCCTGAAAAGGCCCCATAGTTATACATGCGCATGGATGCACTTACATATCCACTCGTGTAGGTGTGCATTCACATGCAAAGGACTTGAACAAGTGAAACAACACCCATGATTTGCAGAGCATTTAAGCGCATTGTTAGAGTTTGAAGGTGTTAAAGCTGAGATGGTTAACTGCTGAAAAGCAGCTTGTCTGAATTCAGCTAGATAGAAACACCAGTGACATTGGAGTATCTCTTTAACTATTATAACAGAAGGAAGTGCATTTTGACTGGGGCAGTTTCTATGACAATGAAGTGTTAGTTTTTCTGCATTTTATGAAAGTTCGTGTACGTTTCCTCTGGAAAAAATGGGACAGTTTGATGTAGTGGTTAGAGCATCTGGCTAGAAATCAGGAGTCCATGAGTTCTAGTCATGACTTAATCCCAAAGACGGTTGGGTGACCTTGGGCCAGTCACTCCCTATCAACCCTAGGAAACAGGCAGTGGCAAACTGGGGTGATTTGCTTAATGGCTGTGATAAAAATGGTTGTAAACATTGGGTCTGGTCATTGCTTTATGACTGTACCAACTTACGAGGAAATTCTGGCCCCCATTGTGTTCATAAATCAAGGACTTCATGTACTGTAATACAGGTAATCCTCCACTTACAACAGTTTGTTTAGTGACCATTCAAAGTTACAACAGCACAGAAAAAAAATGACATCATTTTTCACACTTATGACCATTGCAGCATCCCCATGGTCAACATTAGGATATTGGCAATAGACTCATATTTATGATGGTTGCAGTGTCTCAGGGTCATGCGATTCCCTTTTGAGACCTTCTGACAAGCAAAGTCAATGTGGAAGCCAGATTCGCTTAACAACCACATTACTAACTTAACAACTGCAGTGATTCATTTAACAACTCCGGCAAGAAAGTTCGTACAATGGGACAAAACTCACTTAACAACTATCTCACTTAGCAACAGAAAATTTGGGCTCAATTGTGGTCGTAAGTCGAGGACTATCTATAATGCGTTCCAATGTATGAAGTGTATGGAATGTTTATGAATATTCCAGTGATGAGGATTTTAAACATATGCAAAGTGGACAAATGATATGTGAACTGCAAATAGCAAAGGATGCACCAGGGAAAGCATTAGCCAGCACCATTAAAAAGTTTAACAACTCTTGAATTACATGAATATGTGTGCGCGTGTATGTGTATCTATGTGTATATGAGAGCCCTATGAATAATGTCTTTGAGCAACATATACATCACAATATTGGGAAGTATTTGAGAGTGATAAGGAAGAACAAATATAAAGGAGATTAGGAAAAGTGGAAGAATTAATTGTGTTCCATTTTAGGCGAATCTATGCAATTTATTACTCAAAGGCCAATAGGTTGGAGAAGGCTGAAATATATGTGACTGTGAAGTGAATTTCCCCTTTGATTTTTATGCGCAGGGACTGAGTATTTTCTAAGACATGTTCAACTTGTAAATGAAGTCGAGCTCAAGCAGGCAGGTCATGCTTAATTTCAAGTTCCTTTTTATATAAAACATTCATTTGCTTCCCACTCCCTGTTGTGCTCAAGAGATTAAAAACTTTGGGGGGGGGGGGAATAGCAGACAGCCACTGACTTAAAGCAGCCTCTTTCCTTGTACAGCTTTTGAACTCCTAGTAATCCAAAAGGTAGTTAGCAGATTTCCCCCCACCCCCACCCCCAAGTGCTAAAAACCAAAAATAACATGCTATGGAAGACGATGACCCTCTTGCAACAAATTTAAAGATAGTTCAGTTCAGCTCTAAGAGATCAGCTGTAAAGATATATTCATGGGTTGAAGCATTCAAGCATTCCAGCATCAGAAAACTTTGAAATAATATTTCAAATATACCTTCAGAACAGATTTCTATTCTTATAATCAAGCAATATAATCAAGCAATCTGGCAAGGGAGAATTTTATATCAGCATTGTATCTGGATCTACACAACACAAATTCAGAGAAATTGCAAATTAGCAAAGCCCTTCCTTGGTCCATCTACACTTGATTCCCCCTTCTTCTGTATATGGTGAGAATAAACCATAATCCAGTCACTGGATTGTTTTTCATTTGCATAGCTGTGCAAAAGATTGTATCTGTGGATGAGCGCATCATTACCTCATCACCACATCATTACCTCGGGAAAAAGTGAGTGAGACAAAATCCCCAAAATCCCCAAAATTAGTTTGTTAATAATCCATTCTACCGCCTTCTAACTCCCACCTAATTGGATTTCAACCCCCTAAACCACTTTAAACTGGATTGGATTTAAACTCCCAACCATTTTCAAACCCCATACTATTTTAACCCTATACCGGTCAGAACACAAGGACAGCAAAACCTACTCACAAACTACAGGAAGAAGTATAGTAAATTGTTAATACTCCATTCAACCGCCTTCTAACTCCCACCAAATTGGATTTCAACCCCCAACCACTTTAAACCGGATTGGACGGCAACCCTGTGGAGTAATCCCCTGAGGAAC
>QLTV01012195.1:1319609-1357815 GCA_003457575.1 Thermophis baileyi
CCCCCACAACTTTAACCTTAGACTGTCCACCGTCGACCTCACCCCATTCCTAAGAGGTCTGTAAGGGGCGTGCATAAGCGCACCAGCGTGCCTACCGTCCCTGTCCTAATGTACCCATATACTCGTTAAATTTCTTGTACTCATAACCATGCTTGTACTTATATATTCACAAACATGTTTATACTCTGTTTATACTTTGTTCGTAATCATATATACGCTTGACAAATAAATAAATAAAATAAAATAAAAATCATTTCAATATGTCAGATACATTGGCAAACCACCAAAGGAAGTGTCTGGATCATTTTATTTGCCTCTCATTCTGTAACATTGCGAGATATATCAGAGATGTGATCAGATGGACTTTGAGGCTTCATATAGCCAAGTAGTCCTCAATGAAAAAGACCTGGTAGCTTTTAAACTTTTTAAATCAGATTGTGGTAGGCATGGAGGAATTTAACTTCAAGGAAGACCTTGGAGTAAATCCTTGCTTGTGAATAGCTTTGACAAGACATTTTTGATGGCTTGCAGCTGGATGGTGAAGACCACCAATGTACTAGGATATGGCTGAAATAATAAGCGCTTCAGCATGGCTGCAGCTGAACAGGTGGCTTCCTTTTTGTCGAATACTTCCGTACCTGATGCCTGATGGATATACCTCAAATGTAACTTAAGTGCTTGAGCATCACTTCTCTCTTTGTCTTTGACATCTTTATGGTCAGGACCAGTTAGCTAGCTCTATAAGATCTTGGGATTCTACGGGAAAGGAAATGATTGTGTTTGAAGTTGATCAAGATGATGCAGCTGTAGTAATTGGCAGAAAAGAGCACCTAAAGATGTCATTTGTGACTCTGAGATCTGGTGGTCCATTGGCCATAATGCGTCTTCATTAGCTATGATCTTAGTTGTGTTACACATGCACTAATTCAACAAGTCTCTGATGTACACTAATGCACATAGCTACAGAAAATCCAGTTATTGCATCTTGCACCTTCATTTCTGATGGGATTGTAGAAACATGTGTTGTTTCAGTGACCCTCCAGATG
This sequence comes from Thermophis baileyi, assembly GCA_003457575.1. NCBI lineage: Eukaryota > Metazoa > Chordata > Lepidosauria > Squamata > Dipsadidae > Thermophis > Thermophis baileyi. The sequence goes on from QLTV01012195.1 coordinate 1,320,656, forward strand.
TTGTCTGGAATTGTCACCATCTTTCATCATTGGCCATATTAACTAGGGTTCCTGCAGTGAGTGTGCTGCAGACACAGACAGCTGATTTGTGATGTGGAGAATTGCCCAAAAGTTCCATACCTAAACAAACCATAAAACCGATCTCTTTGAAGCAGTGGAATTTGGACCTTACTTCACACATGCTAACTTCTATATTGTGAATTAATATTCTCCAGACAAAATACTCATGTGTTATATTAGCTGTTGGAATAGATTTCACTATTTTGAATGTGTCTGATAACAAATGAAGAGTTAAGATCAAAACAACTTTTGTTTATATCCTTTCTTGGGGGGGGGGGAATCAATCATGCATTATCTTTCATTTTCCATGTCAGTGAATGAGCACAGGTTATGAAGATTGATAATATCCATGATTGAACTTCAATCTTGTGTATATAAAAACATTTTTTTCCTTTGGTTTTGAGCACACATGAATGAATGCTGCTAATCAGAAGGCAATGATTATTTATTTATTATGTATTATTATTTGTAGGTATATATTTTTCAGAAATTCACAACAGTCCAAACAAACTTTGGACAAACTCTGTCATGCATATATTATCTCTAAATGTGAAAAATGGGAGAAATTCTTTGTAGGATTTATCGACTTTCTAGGAAGTGTTGACAATTATCAGTCAAGAGATTTGTCTGTGTTTTCTCGGGAAATGTTGACAATCTTCCACTTCTGACATTTACTGCAAGAAGCATTTTGGCTCAGGGTTAAAATAGGCAACACTAGACTTGTTACAAAGAATCCCATAGAATAACATCTTGGGGGCTTCCTGTTTAAAAAAATATTAAAAATCTAGGGGGGAAAAACATGGTAGCAATTGGACGGCAAAGAGGAACAAGAGAAAAACAAGATAAAGTACAAAAGTTCTTGCTTAGCTCCCAGCAAGGCAGCTGGGTTAAACAATTAGTACTAATTGCCTTATGTCAAGCCTGCAGTTGCGGTAAACAAACACAATTCACAAAGAAACCAGGCTCAGCTCCTCCTGATTAAATAGTGTTGCATTTTTAAATGTGCTGCTGATACATGCTGCGCCCTTAAGAAAATGACTACACTGTCATAGACGCAGCAAAAAGACACTTGGAAATAAATTCCGCTGCAAGATAAGGAAAGTACATGATAAATTAAGCTCCGCGTATAAATTCTTAAGAGCCTCCATTTTAATGCTGGTCATTATTCAACAAATTTTTCTAAGAAAATGCCAAATAGGCAGGAGCAAGTAATTAGGGGAGAAAAGTGAAACTGTCATCTTTAATGGGTTGCAGTTCGGCTTCACCTTATTGTTCACGAAAGGGGAGACCTGGGATGGGGTGGGGGATCGCAAGGATGAGATTGGGGTTAGGTGAGGTGGGCAAAGACTTGAATTGGGCCACCAGAACGGAGGTTCCTGGTTGGAGAAAGAAGAAGAAGGGAGTGAGAGAGGAAGCTGAAAGGAAGTGTGAAGTTAGAAGATTGGGGAGGGGTATCTGAGAGAGAGAAAAGGTTCACCTGGATTATTGGGGGTTTCAAGGATGGACTGTTCTATTTTAGCTTTGGAGAAGTGGAGCTCAAGGGATCATGAAGAGTTCCAATGCTTTCTAGTGGCGATGCTAGAAGTATCCGGGCCTCAATAAATCAGAAATCACTGGGGATATTGTTAGCGTTCAGCAAGTATTATTAAAATGAAGGGAAATTTATGGATGACACTTTGTAACAATTAATCAGGAACTGTTGATTAATAAAGTTAGTTCGTTATTCTCCTGAAACCTAGGCGGCTGTGAGGATTGTCAGGCGGATCATTTTATTCATTATTTTTGATTAATGCACCCAGAATCTCTGACTCTGGGAGGAAGTCTGGCGAATTGAGGAAAGGGGGGAGCGAATTAGAAGCAGCGAAGAGGAGAGCACCCCAGCCCGTCTCCTCTATGCAAAAATCATAAATACTAAATGAGCCTATGTACAGTTAACCTTGGCCGCAGCCAGGAAATTTCCAGAGAGAAATGTGCCCATTCAGCAAATAAACTGCTGCAGGGATTAAAAAAAAGAAAAGAAAAGAAAAGAAAAAGAAATTGAGGGGTTTGATAAACATCACCTCTCCAGACCTGTCCGTCTTTGGATGTATTCCTTGTGATTAATTAGTTTGTTTAGATACTCAATTAGGCCAGCGATGCAACGCAATCGTCATGGACTAAGATAAGGACAGGAGGAAACAAATGCCGGCTATTTTTCAGTGTTTATGAAAAATGCTTTGGTAGCCCTTTCTCACCCATTCTCCCCCTCCTCCGGTCTCCTTCCCCTCCCCTCCACTTCTGAATTTATTTTGCCTTCTAAGTTCTTGGTTTCTTTACAAATAAAGGTGTTTGGGTGAGGGCAATAGCCTTGGTTTTCCTTGAAGGAAGAAAGGGCATTTATCACCAGGAAGACAAAACCATTGTGTGGCCAAGCAAACTTCACTTCTGAGGAACAAGTGTTTGGCCATGGTCTCGCCCGTTCACAGCACCTGCAAGAGACATGTTTTGAGAACAAAGGCTCCTTTGGTTGATAGCAAGAAAATAAGACGGAAAAGTTTACGGCAGTAACTGCGTAAAGTGAAGTTTGTGTACATACCAAAAGCAGATGACCCTGGCTAATATCTATACAGTTTTCTTTCCCATCACCACCAAAGAACCATTTGCTAGTCTTCTAATCTACTCATAAAGGTCATTTTGAAGTTTATATTTCTTCCTTTTTTTTTTTTTACTACTTCTTGTTTAGAATTTTCAATTTTTCCCCCCCCCCCCCCCGTATGAGATCTGCATTCTAAGAGTGGTGCAAGCATTTGCATTCATTTCACAAATAATAGGAACATCTTTAATAAAAGCATTTCTATATTTTTGCAACACCCCAAAGCTAACTCATTAACTAGTAATTTTACCCTTATTAAAATACATTTATTTCCTTGCTTATATGATTTGATCGCTTTAAGAAACAATATTGCTTCTTTTTTCTTGTTGGGGAGGAGATTTGCAATTTTTTTTTAATGTTTTCATGGCATTAAGTGAATTCTTGGAAAAGCTCTATCAATACAATTACGGATAATTTGATAACTTTTATAATGTTTGTGATTCTTTTGTTCCTCCGCAAATGTCTTGATTAAAAAAATGAAATAAAATGGAACAGATGCACAAAATGTGCATCTTGTAAACATTTGCTAAGCTAATAAAAGGAAGAGAATGGTTATAGGTATTTTAAAAAAAATACTTTATTGTGTAAACCCCAGTTCTTGATGAAGAATAATAAGAACTATTGGCATCGTTTATAATTTTAGTAACTTATGTCTTTTATCAAGTAAGGTGATACAATGTTTGTCAAAATCAGAAAGCCAGCTGCATGCTTACAATATGTTTTGCAAAAGGTACTTATTCATAAAGATTTAGAAAACAAAAATGTAATGGGACAATACTGTGTTTCCCCGAAAATAAGACCCTTTCTTATATTTTTTTTGAACCCTGAAATAAGCACTTGGCCTTATTGCCATGCACTCAATGGGCTTATTATCAGGGGATGTCTTATTTTGGGGGAAACAGGGTATTTGCTATATAGCCCAAGTTCCAGATAAAGGTGAAAGGTGTGATTAATTGCTAAAGGAACTTTAAAAACAACTTATTATTTTATGTAGTATTCCCTCTTTTCAGCATTTTCCTATCACCCATCTCCTCCCACTTATGACTGTATGACTGTAACTTGTTGCTTATATCCTTACGATTTATATTAATATTGATTGTTTCCTGATTGCTTATTTGTACCCTATGACTATCATTAAGTGTTGTACCTTATGATTCTTGACGAATGTATCTTGTCTTTTTTTTTTATGTACACTGAGAGCATATGCACCAAAGACAAATTCCTTGTGTGTCCAATCACACTTGGCCAATAAAGAATTCTATTCTATTCTATTCTATTTATCCTGTGGTAAGGAAATATTACATTTCTATTTTACCTTCTTTTCTGGAGTTTGAAGATAAATCTCTTGATCAATGTTGATAGCATTGAATTGTCATAAAGCTATATATGGCCTTATTAATGTTCTATATTTTATAGTCTGTTCAGGTGATCCCCAACTTATGACTGTAATGGAGCCTTGCTCATTACAGCTGTAATTTTACAACATTTTTTGTGAATAAAAGGTTTGCTATGGGCATGGTTTTGCCAAAAACCAGAAGTGCCAGTTTTTGGCAAAACTGTCAAAAAATGCAGTCACATGATTGTGGGACACTACAATCAAATGCAACCATGTTGCTGAGCACCCGAAGTTCAGGTATGTGATTGCAGAGAGAACCCAAACATTGTAACTTTGAATCTGGGTCAGAGGTGGGATCCTCCTGGTTCGGACCGGTTCGCCCAAACCGGTAGCGACCCGCTGGTGATGTCACAGTGACATCACGGAACCGGTTCTGTCGGTGCCAGTCCGTGGGCGCCGCTATCTTTTTTTTAAATATTTTTTTTAATTTTTTTTCTGGGTTTTTTTTCTTCTGCGCATGCGCAGAAGCCAAGTTTCTGGCACTGCGCATGCGTCGCCATCTTGTTTTTGGCTTTTTTTAAAAAAAAATCGGATTTTTTGGCACTGTGCATGCGCGGCCACGCGGCCCGGGAGGAAGTGAACCGGCAGCGAGGTAAGTTAGAACCCACCCCTGATCTGGGTCCTAAGCAACCCGAAGGTAGGCCTGTCATAACTTGGAGTGGTTGCTAAATGACCGGTCATAAGTCAAGGGCTACCTATATTTGGCATAATAGCTAACCAACAATAAACTATAAGTGAGCTGAATTATAATAAAGAAACAAATTTTGTTGCTTAGTTTAAAAAAAAGAGATGTTTTAGCATATTTAGCCATATTTGGGACAGATGATTGAATTTATTTGATCAATTTAAACATTGCCCTAAATAATACAGTATTTAAAAGACTTCAGAATGTGGACTGGCCTGCACAAAACCTCCCTTATCCAAATTTCTTCTTCCTCAAAGTAGATCTGATGAAATTCGATGCTTTAACTTATTCACCACTGTCTGAAGCCCATTGATTGGAAGTGTCTTCCATAAGCATGCCTAGGCCTGGATCAGCCCCAAATGAATTTGTAAAGAATACTGTCTAAATAAAATATTTGTCCCCTTGGTCACATGCAGGAGAAAATATCTCTTCCAAAAGAGAGTTTCTTTCCTTATTGTGCCTATTTTGGCATAAATGTGTCCCAACTGTTGAAAAACAAAAGATGTATGGTTCTATTTCTACATACTTTTTTTTGGGGGGGGGGAAATCCACATTCAAGCACGTGCAGCTTTAATTGGCTAATTAATGAAACAGTGCAATCTTCTACATGCCTACTCAAAGGTCTTTTTCACTGATTTTGAGTGCTCAAATCCAGTTAAGAAGGTACAGTAGCAACTCTTAAGCCAACGTTTCTAATTACGCTTCCACAAAACGTGTAAGGCACTATGTTGTGGATGGCTCGTGTTTAGGACTGCCTTGTAAACTTCATGTGGCAGCCCTGATACTCGCTTAATTTACAGTGCTTAAATATTCTAGATTGTGTCCAAGGGTGATGGAATCCTGCTGGCTACCTTTACAGTCTTAATCTGGGCTGACAATAAGTAGAGGGGAAGAAGTGACATTCGGAACAGGAAATCAATTTTCCTACTTCAGGAGAAGATGGGTTGTCTGCCATAGCCTACTTGAAACAGGAAGTAACAATTCAAAGTGAAGGTTGTCCCTTTAAATACTTCATGATTTGGGGCCTGAATACCTTTCTAGTTTGAGTCTGCCCAATCAATGAGACTGAAGATTTGTCCTCTAAGGAAATGCTTTCTAGGAGGACTTTGGAGGTATGCCTTGTTTGCAACAGCAAGTCTTTCTCTACCTTTGGGGCACTCTATGGAAACTTGGCTCTTTAGGTGTGCATTTGGGTGTGTGCAAGTTTCACCTATCCCCATGGCATCATGGTTTCTGGGGTGCTTACCAGCAGTGGGTTGCTCCCGGTTCGGCCCGGTTCTTAGAACCGGTAGCGGCGGCGGCGGGAAGCTCCGCCCACCCACCCGGGATGCTTCTGCGCATGCGCAAGCGCGCACGTGAACCGGTAGCAATGGGTTTTAGAACCCACTACTGGTGCTTACACACTGGATACATACAGTTAGAACAATTAATCAGTGGAACAACTTGCCTCCAGAAGTTGTGGATGCTCCATCACTGGAGGTTTTTCAAGAAGAGACTGGGTAGCCACTTGTCTGGAATGGTATAGGGTCTCCTGCCTGAGAAGGGGGTTGGACTAGAAGACCTCCAAGGTCCCTTCCAGCTCTGTTATTCCATTATTCAATTCTGTTATTCTGGATTTAAAAAGAACTTGCAATTCTTGTGGTGGCTTTCTGAAATTAGAAGCTCAGAAGCTTGGAGAATAGAATAAATACAGGAATAGTATTCCACCCCCACTTCCCGCCACAGAATGGGAAAACTGAGATTTAAGTGGAACAATCTGCCATTATCTAATCATCCTCCTCCTCCTCCTCCTCCTCCTCCTCCTCCTCCTCCTCCTCCTCGTCCTCCTCCTCCTCCCCCCCTCTTTTACTTGCTTTGGGTGTTGAGGGAGATGTTCTCCTGGTGGCCTCAACCACTGTTATTTGATGCTGTGATGCTTGAGTGCCTGTGATGTTCTCTCTCCATCTTCTTTTGCCTTGTGTTCTTTTACCTTCTCCTCTTTTTATGTACGCCTTGGCATGGAATCCCAAGGCATCCTCTCCAGGTGATAAAACCACTTTACAGGTAATCCTCAACTTACAACAGTTCATTTAGTGACCGTTCAAAGTTGCAACAGCACAGAAAAAAGTGACTTAGGATCATTTTCCACACTTACAACCGTTGCGATATCCCCACAGTCACGTGACCAAAATTCGGATGCTTGGCAACTGACTCATATCCATGACGGTTGCGGTGTCCCGGGGTCATGTGATCACCTTTTATGACACAAGCAAAGTCAATGGGGAAACCAGATTCACTTAACAACCATGTTACTAACTGGACAACTGCAATGATTCACTGTGGCCAGAAAGATCGTAAAATGGGCCAAAGTTCACTTAACAAATGTTTCACTTAGCAACCAAAAATTTGGGCTCAATCGTGGTCGTAAGTTGAGGACTACCTGTATTTGCTGTTTCTGTATGTAGTTTAGGATTGGTTCTATTGCCAATTCTTTCTCTTATGGTCTCATTTCTGATTTTATCTCTTTTGTTCACTCCGGCAGCTTTCATCAAACCTCTCATTTCTTGACCGTCTTGATCCTAAAGGGCTGACATCCGATCTTCTCCCTTTTCAGATACTTTGTGGGCAAATTGGTGTAAAAGAGAGGAGTGATATATAGAAGTGGAAATGTTCCACTTTCTGACAAAGGTTGCATAATTCTCCCATTAGGAAAAGCAGTTCAAAGAGAAATGTTACTGTTCTTCCCCCTCCCCACCTTCCTCCATGCTTCCTACAGCGTTGTATCCAAGCCATCCTTTATAGGTGACTGCCTTCATCAACAGCACTCTAAGTGTGCCTTTATAAGTATCCTGAATGCTGTTTGAGTATGGAAATTACCGACAAAAGAAATTAAGAGCAGGAACCCCATGATTAGACTAATGCATTGATCAAGTCAATCCTTCTCTGTTTCACTGCCAACACACTACATATAAAAGCATCATTAAAGAAACTTTGCTGTCTCTCTGACTAATGGTCTACAATTTGAGCAAGCCCCGATGACTGACAGGCTTTGCCAAGACAGACGATGTTGTCTGAAAAAGGCACATCAGATCACTGCAAGCTTTAAGCAAAGCATAAATTATAGATACATGTCTGTTTCTTTGATGATGTGAGACCAGTAGGTGCATCCCACTCTCACCACACAAAAGAACTTTCCTTTCAGGGAAGATTTTTTACATTGTCACACCATCGTCTGAAAAACAAGGATGAAAACCTAAATGTTCCCCCTGTTCCAAAACAAGCACATCATCAAGGAAAGGACCTGGGCAAAGCCAGCTTAAAGTTTTCATTCTTCCTGTTGCGTGGCTTCTGGTCTTCCTTTGCCCCCTTTGGAATTAATTAAACATAAAATGAGTACAAAATTTCAAAATTCAGGACAGCGAGGATTATGGCTTAGAGGATGTGTGTGTGTGTGTGTGTGTGTGTGTGTGTGTGTGTGTGTGTCTATTTGACCCTGCTTGTGGCATCATATGGTAGAGCACCTCAAATGGAATATTTCAAGCATTATACACCCACCAACCCCCAGTTCCACACCAGCTTGTCCAAGACGTTGGAAAAGTAGACTTTTAAATTATTTTAAATGACCTTGTTTTGCTCTGTAAATGTATTGGAAGGAGGGCAGTTTGATTTCCTACTTCTACTGAAAAAAAAATGCTCATGCTGTACAATCTCAAGAGTCTATATACAATTCATTAGAATATGGATATATTCTACGTTAGCTTTCAATAGAAGATATAGAAGAAATTTTTCTCTATGTATAATGACTCCACTTAATATTTGAGTTCAAAATATTGCAGAAAGTAGTTATGCAGGCATTCATACAGAAAAGCGGTGGTTTCATTCCCCCCCCCCCAGTGTAAAATAATCTCTATACTTCCTTCTTTGGAATATCTCTCATCCAAGCTATGTAAAATCTATACGTGTGCCTGAACAAAAGAAACATTCATTTTTAAATATATCTAAGTGTTATTAGGGGTTCTCATCCTATCATCAAGATAATGTTTCAAAAGCTTTCATAACATCTTAATGATCTCTCTGGTCTCTCCTTCTCTCTCTTCCTCTTTTAAGTATTTTGCTAATGGGCAGGAGTTTTTAAAAAAATAGAAGAGAGTTTTATGGGGCTACATGCAGCTGCTTTTTCTAAAAACACTTGTCCAGGATCACTTCTTGAAGAGATCAGACATGTTCTCAGTCTCTGAAGGCTTGGAAAACTCGGCTGACATAATTTTGCTGAAGTCGTTCAATGATGTAACTTAGATGGTCCATATTCCCTCTGGACAATGGCCTCTGGAACGATGCCATCACTCACTTAACTTCACCTTTTCATTAAGTAAGTTTAACCAAAAGGGACTTGTTCAAGTTGCCACCTTTTGAGTGAGCTGAATTATTTATGTATCTTCACATGCAGTCGTTAACTCTCTCCTTGATTGTGTGCAACTGTGCATTTGGCTCATCTATCAGTAGAAATGTTAGTCCAACAGAAAAACGACATGAAAAATCCCATGTCAAACACAAATAACCAGGAGCATTCGTTGAGTTCAAAGCATAGGAGAGTTTGTTATTGCTGTGTATACACAAAAATCTAGTCAACTAACAGTCAAAGCTAAATTGGTGTAAGATAAGGGTCAATGGAATTCACGGGGCTGGACTGCAATGCAATGATTCCAAACTGATGACATGTTTAACCCCACCTTCTAGCTCAACCTGCTCTTCTCTTACACCCCTACTTACACACTGCAGTTTGCTTTCAGTGGACAACTATCATATCAACTATGATATGTAATGCCAACATATGGTAGCACAATTGCCCCCAAATGTTCAGCAGTCAATAGCAAGACAATGCATTGTTCTTTTCATAGTTTCTCCACTCGTGTTCCCTTTCTTATTCCTCCATAAAATTCCTAACCATTCAGTGAATTCTCTTCAGATTTACTGCACAAATTGCTAAGGGCTCTCTTGGTTGAAGATGGGCAAGAAATGAACTCTACTTCTAAGAGTTGACCTCTTTATTGTTGTTTTCATTAAAGGATTAGCAGTAGAAAAGACGGTGGTTGTAACTACATAGGCCACAATCTATTAATGCAGTCCAGATATTATAGTCATAAATAATAATGAAAACAGTCTTTAAAATAAGTTGGGATCGTGCTTCCCAAATAATTTGTCCCAAGAGTGGAACTTAAATGTAATAGCAACAATTAAAAATATAGTCCTCTTTGGTTGCAACTTTGCTAAAGAATGATCCTAATAAAGATTTCAAGCAATATTTTTGGAAAGCTGTACTTTCTGCAATTTCAAAATACAATGACTTTCTAAAAAAAGGATATTATGTGTGAACAATACTTATCCCAGGGCATCATTTTGGCTTTAAGAAATGGAAACTAAGTTGACAAACATCAGGTCAGACCACAACTCAAGAGTAAATATTTTTCATATCTGGCAAAACATTTGCCATATAATCCTTTGTTGCTTTGATACAAAATTGTAATTATTAGCCCAGAGAGTCTTTCTGCTGCATAAATTTAAAAAATATTTCTTCATCACCTTTGTTTGAAATCTGTATAAAAATTTGTTACATCTTGAAGCACAGAAATAAAAACAACAACAATGCTGAATTGATAGCACACAGATAATAAAAGGAGACATGTTTTTAGCGGTAGCGTTTTACTACATTTTATTTTTAAGGATTTCTAAAGCAGATATTTTACATGCAGGTCAATGTTTAGGTTTGATAACCTACACTAAATAGTGTAAAAGCAGGTTGGAAAATTGCACGGGAAAATAAAGGCCAAAAGAAATGAAGAATAAAAACAAAACTGACACATTAGTAAGATGAATATAGTTGGAAAACCACAATAAAAGAATAACAGAGTTGGAAGGGACCTTGAAGCTCTTCTAGTCCAACCCCCTGCTGAAGCAGGAACTCCTATACCGTTTCAGAGAAATGGTTGTCCAATCTCTTTTTGAAAACCTCCAGTGATAAAGCACCCACAACTTCTGGAGACAAGTTGTTCCACTGATTAATTGTTATCACTGTCACAAAATTTCTCCTTAGGTTTAGGTCGCATCTCTCTTTGATTAGTTTCCATCCATTGCTTCTTGTTCTGCATTCAGGTGCTTTGTAAAATAGGTTGATCCCGTCTTCTTTGTGGTAGCCCTTAGATATTGGACCATTGCTATCATATTCCTCCTAGTCCTTCTTTTCATTAAACTAGACATACCCAATTCCTGCAACCATTATTCATATTAACTTGTTGCATTAGTGTTTTGCAACTTGGCCAACTTGTGTGGACTTCAAGTCCCAGAATTCTTAGCAATGTGATACTGGCTGGAAAATTCTGGGAGTTGTAGATTGCATATTTTAAAATTGCCCAGATTGTTTGTGTGTGTGTGTGTGTGTGTGTGTGTGTGTGTGTGTGTGTGTGTGTGTGTGTGTTAGAAATGTTAAGAAAAGAAAAAAGCAAAACAAAAATAATTACTCGGAACTAAATCTACCCTAAAAAATTGAGAAAGCTTTCCACCTTTCTATCTGAAGAAGTCTAATTCAAGCAGTGGCTTAGAAGCTACATTAGTAATCTATCCCAATATTTGTTAATGCTAATATCTGCATGTTTATGGGGCACCAACAAAGAGAAAAATATGGAGATATGGAAGTCATACAATGAGAATAAGAAGTAGGAAAGGATGCTAACGGCGAATACCAGAAAGCTAAAAGTAATAAGTTAACATAAGAAATGGGAGTCAATAGCCATAGTGTCTAAACTATTGTGGAGATAGAACACTTTCTCTTTAGAAAAGAACAGTGCATCAGATGCATCAGATTTTAAGTCTAACCTTCTTTGACTGAGATTGCCTGCTCTTGTGGCATGAAGCTAAGCTAAGCTTAGTTGGATATCATGCTTTGTATTGAAGCAGAGTAGAGAATTTAATGAGCAATTTTAAATAGAATTTCTTGAGCCAGCTGAATTCTAAATGATCCATAAGGTTCATGGGTTGAAAAGGAAAGAAGCAACAAAAGAATTGCATGAATGATTAACCTATAGGTTCCCAGATATTGAACAAATCTTTGGGGTCTTGTGACCCTGATTTTTTTCAGAAATTACATGGAATGATTAGGATCAGACTTTGTCACTGGGGCCGTGACAAAAAGTCAACATCCTGAGCACAAATCTCACACTATAATGTGAGCATTATACATAAATCATTCATGTGCATGTACTTTCATTTGTTTCTCCAGCTTCTAATAATGCCAGAGATTTTGTAGATGTTGCAATACATTGGAATCGCTTTTCTGATAAATATCTAAGTATAAAGTGCGGTCTTAATCCTTGTGCACCCTCCGATGCCATAAATCCAAAGTCATAAGCTGCCAAATAGAGACAAGGAAAACTTTCTCCTCCTTCTCTTCTACTTTGGTTAGTTGAATTGATCCAAATAGATTTCCTTCCTGCTGGAAAGCCTTAGTAAGACCACCAATCTAGACATCTGGAGATACTTGGTGTTGCAAAGCTGTTCTTTCAAGTGGCAATTGGACTTTAGTTTTCCTTGAAGACATTCCACTTCTCATTGAAGAAGCTTCTTCAGTTCAGCTACTTCAGAGATACTTGGCATACCTTCTTACTCATTGTGATAAAAACTTTGGAATGGGACTATTCTTTTCCATCCCTAGGGAGAAGAAACCTTGATCTCCTTCTCGAATTGGTTCATAATTTTGCTCCATTGTATTTCTCTCCATATTGTTTTCAAAGGAAACTTTTTGATGTTTCCCAGATATCATATGGATCCAACTGCAGCTGATTATTCCTCCTCATTCTGGTTAATAGTCCAGAATGATCTGTTGATGTTTCACAAAGAGAGAATGAAGGATGGGATAAATCTCATGGGAATGCTCTTCAATGTTTTCAAGGAGGTCATCATCAGACCTTGGAAATGGTGACATGACTCTAGTTGAAAGTGTAAGGCAGACACAGAGCTAGGAGTAAATTGAGAAAGCAAATGCATCTTTTCAGTATGTCTATAATAGCATCTAATAGTTTGGAGAGAGAAAGATATAGGAACTATTTTGCTGAAGTTACGTAAAAATGATTGCCTACATCCTGTTTCTTTGGTTCATTCTCTATTTTGCAAGTATGTCTATTATCCACAATTACATGTATTGCTTGCATTTATTTAATTTAAGCAAATAAAGTAAAGACATGGTAAACAGGGAAACTGACCTGGCTTAATCTTGAGTTGACTAAATACTTGGAGAACTTTTTCACCTCCCAAAGTGAACTGGGAATGAGATAGTGTTCATTCACTGAAGCTCCTACCAGATTCAGTGTGATAGAAATGATAACACTCAGCCTAGTTTAACTTCACACTGACATTTTGTGACTCTCTCTGGTCTGGATAGGGTTTGGACATGGTCAATTACAGATGCTGCTTTGATACATCTGCTGTCTGCTGCTGTGGATTTTCTAAGGCAAATTCAGTGCACTTTAACATTGTGCCTTGCTATATAACTTCATGCACTTTCAGAAACTTTTCATTTTCTCTTGAAAATGAAAGAGATCTAAGCTAAATACCAAAAATCCCTTCACGGTCTAGCATGGCTGAGTGCACTAAAATATAAAAACCTTGATTTAAGCATTTTTGTATTCAAAGATCATAGGCAAGTATTCATTTGAAAGTTCAGTGGCATTTTGAGATGAGAATATCATATATAAAGATGTCAGCAGTGGAGCCTCCCATGGTGAGTTTGAAAGGGGAAAAAAAGAGAACAGAATGAATAGGAGATTTTCCACATTCCAAAGAATTTTAAGATCTCATTATTTAGCTTACCCTATATGTAATAGTCCAATATTTCATATTATCAGCTCTTGAATGGCAGCGTTAAATTACTTAACGTCTGTCACCCACTTTTTCTTATTCATTTATTGGATTTGATATGTGCCATCACCAGTGCCAGCTCTTAGAGACATAGACAGACAGAAAGACAGACAGACAGACAGACAGACAGACAGACCATGAGAAACTAAAAGAGCATTTTGTTTTAGGATTCCATGTGCAAGCATGTCCAAATGTCAACTCTTTTCCTTAAGTATTTCTACAACTCATAGATAGATAGATAGATAGATGACACACAGACACAGATAGAGGGATACCATAGATAAATAGATAGATCTCCTCCACAAAGTATAGAAAGATAGATTTCCTCCACAAAAATCTATCCTCAGTCTCATCCCTCTAGTCTTCCAACAATGCACCCATCACTCCTGTAATTGAATACACCCACCTTTCTTCTTCCTCCTTCTCTTTTTTCTTCAACCTTTTCTAGCATTATGGACTAAACTGCAGGCCAAGGTCTTTCCATATAATGTCCAAAGTAAAAATAAATAGTTGACCCTGGTCATTTTGCACCTCCAATGAGAAACCTGTGTTGATTCCTTTGAAGATCCATTTGCTGTGTTTCTTGGTGACCCATGGCATTGTTAAGAGTCTTCTTTATAATCTGCCTTAAATTTAACATCTGTAGTTGGTTTCATCCAGTCCAAAAAAGAAGCAACCCAAGGATATTATCTATTTAAGCCAAAGTTAGTCCAAGTCCAGTCTCAGGTCCCACATGGCAGAGACCGTTCCAGATATTCAGAGAAGCACGGAAGCTAGCAAGAACGTTTATATAGTTGTACCAATTCTATCAAGAAGACTGAAGGATTAGGAATATTGTCATTCTGGATTTTCAGCAAAGGGATAAATTATATGACCTCTAAGACCCACTTCAGTCCTGCAGTAGTTTCAAACCAGGAAAAAAGGGTTGCATATTCAGAATACACAAGTCTCTGAACAGATTGTTACTTTGGTACAACAATCCTATGGTTCCTAGTATTGAGTTATTGTAAAATAATAAACAAAAAAAAAGGTAATCCCTGTGGTTGAATGGTTAAAAAGCAAGATATGTAATTAAAATCAATGAAACTGAATGCCTTTGTGCTACCCCTGAAACATTCTGTGTGATGAGGATGGAATTAATCAGGAGTACAATTAACATTTCACACCAGCATTCAAACCTGTGATATTACAGAATTGTTACAGAAATTTCTGTCCGCGGTCACGAAAACTGATTACTTTTGGTCTGGCTGCAGTTGCTTGATATATGCCCTCTTCTTGATCTCTCTCTATCAGGGGTGGATTCTAATTTACCTCGCTGCCGGTTCGCTTCCTCCCATGCCGCGTGGCCGTGCATGCGCAGTGCCCAAAAAATCAAAAAAATTCTCCCCCAAAAAGCTGAAAACAAGATGGCGATGCATGCACAGTGCTGGGAACTCGGCTTCTGCGCATTGCGCAGAAGAAGAAAAAAAAATTAAAAAAATAATAATCCAAAAAAAAAAAGATGACGGCACCCACAGACCAGCACCGACCGAACCGGATCCGTGATGTCACTGTGACGTCACCAGCGGGTCGCTACCAGTTCGGGCAAACCGGTCCGAACCGGGAGGAACCCACCTCTGCTCTCTCTATATATTTTAAAAAAATATTCAGCCAACATGTGGTTTGTATACTACATTGCAGGAAAATACGTAAGGAATGTGGCAGAAGAGAGAAAACATTTATAAGATCCTGGAAAAATGAATAAAAGTAACATAATAAATCAAGTGGTGTTTAGGCTAAGAACGAGGTGCATGAATAAATTTATTATTAAAATAAATTTTTGGTTTCCAAAAGAAACCAAACTGTATAAGCCAGACCCATAAGTTTGCCTTCACACGAAGAGACAAATTATGATTTCAGGTGAGAAATAAGGTTTCTACAGCACAGCTGTCAAAACCTGAAATAACCCAGACTGTGCCATGCCCAGATTCAAACACAGTGAGGTTAAATACTAATGTTTGGGAATCCTTGTTTCCGTGGCTGGTTTTCTCTTTTAATTGTTTCTAATTGACCAGAAAACCTCCAGTAAACTAACTAGAAAAGGGTCACAAACTTAGAACAGTCTGAAATCCAGCAATTGATATGATTGGGCAAATAAAAACAAATCCATTATCTAACCAGGAGTGGTTAAACCAAACTGATGCCCCTAAGCAAAGTAGTTTCTTGGGTACTTGCCAAATTATTTATCAGCACCACATGTCAAATACAGATGAGTAATTCACAAACAATCCCTGAATTTAGACAATAACAAAGTGCATAATTATTCCGACATTCCTATTTTGAGTATAATGGAAAGATGGACGTTTTTTTTAAAAAAACGTTGCTGAATAGTCTTGATTCTCTAGTCTTGATTCTTTCCCAAGCAATATATTAAACATCATCTTTGTTTGTTTATCATTATTTCTGTCTCAGTGTCCTCTGCTGGGCATGGCAGGCTGAGGATTCCTTGCCATATAATTTAAATGAGCTGTCCACAAAGTTTTGGGAACTGTGCGGTTTATTTTGAAAAGATTAAGCCCATTAACTGTTTGAACTTTGCCAGTTGAAATTTAGTCTTCCTGCCAAAGCCAGCTTAAATAATAAATTGAAATGCAGCCCTTTGAGAGACCACCTACAGGTATAATAGAAATATATTTTTAAAACAATATAAGGAACCCTTAGGGATTTTTTTTTTCTAAATATAGTGATGGACTAAATTTGGGTGGGAAGTTTCAAATTGACCGGATATAGGTAGTCCTTGACTTACAACAGTTCATTGAGTGACTGTTCAAAGTTACAACAGCACTGAAAAAAAAGTGACTTATGACTGTTTTTCACACTTACAACAGTTGAAGCATCCCCATGGTCACATAATCAAAATTCTGATGCTTGGCAACTGGTTCGTATTTTATTTATTAATTTATTTATTTATTTGTTGTATTTCTATGCCGCCCAACTCCCGAAGGACTCTGGGCGGCTTACAACCGGGGATAAAAAATACATTTAAAACATCATAAAATATTTTTAAAAAAACAGTTAAAAATCACATACATACATATCATTCAAGGCCGGACCTCGCAAATTGCGAGATCAGTGGCCCCAAGCTTGCCGGAAAAGCTAGATCTTCAATGCTTTCCGGAAGGCCAGTATTTATGACAGTTGCAGTGTCGTGGGGATCACGTGATCTGCTTTTGCGACCTTCTGACAAGGGAAGCCAATAGGGAATCCGGATTCACTTAACAACCGTGTTACTAATTTAACCACTGCAGTGATTCACTTAACAACTGTGGCAAGAAAAGCCGTAAAATGGGGCAAAACTCACTTAACAAATCTTTCACTTAGCAACATAAATTTTGGGCTCAATTGTAGTCAGACTCGATTTTAGCAAGATGTCTTTTTGTTAGTTTACAAATGGCCCTAGGGAGGACTCTTTATTTTCGTCCTTAAAACTCTTCCCAGATGCCCTTCAATTGCAGTTTGGGGGACAAAAGTTAATCTTCCGTTCTTTGCTTTGGGGAGGTTTAAAAGTTTGGACTAAGAGCAGTTTGCCACCCATATATATCCCACACTCATTCTGACTCAATTCCTTCTAATCACCTAAAACAACAAGAACAACAAAAATACCCTCTTTCAAAATAACTTAATCCAGTAATGTCACTTCATCTCGGAAATCCTGGAAAATTGGGGAGCCGAATTGCAGCCTCTGAGTATTTGATCGATTATATGCTATAAAGTCATGTTGATTCTTAGCAATCACATATATAGACCTTCTCCACAAAAACCTGTGGAGAAGTCTATATACGAACCAGGTCCTTCAGGTCTTCCAACAATGTTCTCATCATTACTCTACTTGAATCCATTGCCCTTGCTGGTCATCATCCTTTTATTTATTTATTTATTTATTTATTTATTTATTTATTTATTTATTTATTTATAATGGGGTGAGCTCAACAGTAGACAGTATCAGGTTAAAGTTTTGGGGATTTGGGGAAGAAACTACAGAGTCAGGTAGCGTATTCCAGGCATTGCCCACTCTGTTGCTGAAGTCGTATTTTTTGCAATCAAGTTTGGCGTGGTTTACATTAAGTTTGTATCTATTGTGAGCTCCTGTATTGTTTCGGTTGCAGCTGAAGTAGTCATTGCCAGGTCGGACATTGTAGCAGATAATTTTGTGTACTACGCTTAAGTCAGACCGAAGGCGTCATAGTTCTAAGTTGTCTAAGCCCAAGATTTCAAGTCTGGTGGAATAAGGTATTCTGTTGCGAGTGGAGGAGTGGAGGACTCTTCTCGTGAAATATTTTTGGACTCTCTCAATTGTATTAATATCCGATATGCAGTGCGGGTTCCAGACAGGTGAGCTGTATTCGAGAATTGGTCTAGCGAACGTTTTGTATGCTCTAGTTAGCAGTGTAATGTTGCCAGAGAAGAAGCTACGCAGGATTAAGTTGACTACTCTTAGTGCCTTTTTGGCAATGTTGTTACAGTGGGCTTTTCTTTTTCTTTTTTCTTTTCTTCTCTTTCCTTCCACCTTTCCCAGCATTGGAGCCTTCTCAGAGAGCTGTATCTTTGCTTAATATGCTGATGAAGATTCTCAATAATCCAGGTAGAGTTGTTTGAAGGTTGAGTTATTGCAACAGGGCTAATTTTTGGTTGTTAGTTTGAGGCGTTTCACTGCTCATCCAAGCAGCTTCATCAGTCAAAGCAAGTCAGTCATTGGAATGTACCAACTCTTGCTACACCAACTTCAGGAATTTCCTCCCCAAAGTGTGTTGCAATATGTTGATAAAGAACCTCATTAATCCAGGTAGTTGTTTAATTTTTTTGCTTAATGTATCCAAAGTAAGGTCATTTGAACCTGGTTCATTTATGCCTCAAGTCAGGGGTGAAATTCAAAAAAATTTCCCTACCGGTTCTGTGGGCGTGGCTTGGTGGGCGTGGCAGGGGAAGGATACTGAAAAATCCCCATTCCCACCCCACTCTGGGGCCAGCCAGAGGTGGTATTTGCCGGTTCTCCAAACTACTCAAAATTTCCACTACTGGTTCTCCAGAACCTGTCAGAACCTGCTGAATTTCACCCCTGCCTCAAGTGAGATCTCTAGGTAGATTTGTTCAATGATCCATTTGGTTTTTTTTGGCTATCTATCGTATTCTCAGGTGTCTTCTTCCACACCAAAGTTCAAAAGGGCCTGTAACTCTTCCTATCTTGTGTCTTCCAACTTCCAACTTTCACTTTTGTAGAGCATCAAAGGGAAGACCACCGCTTGCACAATTCTGATCTTTGTAAACAAAGACACATCACAGCATTTGATGGGGTTTGAATATCATTTCCAAGCTTCTAACCTCACAAATCTTACCAATCTCTGGTCTCCTTTCAGTTTATTAATATTGTTCTTAGATAAAGAAAGCCCAATTAACTAGAGGGGTTTCTTTTAAGAACCTGTGCACCAGAGAACAGGAAAAAGAGTGAAATATTCTAATTCACTTATAACACAATAAGGCTCCCCATTCCTAAACCACCAGCATAATTTGTGCAAGCTGACAAGATGCTAGTTTCAAGTATTATCAGCAATTGTCAGGATGAGTTCTTTTTATGTAAATGGACTCATTATTAATTTCTGCTGGTGCTGAACGATTTATGAAGTGCTTTTGTGGATTTAGGAAAGTAGTTCATGAATCAGAGGGGGGAGGGGGCGGAAATGTTTTAAAAGATCCTGTGTTGATAAATAATATCCTTCATTCATGAATCCTGCCGATAGAGTCTTTTATCTTCAAGTGAGAAGAAAGCCTGAAATGAGAAAATTATGATATGCCAAGCCAAAATATAATAAACAAGCAACTAACCAAGCAAAAGGCTGAATAATTCTGCAGAACACTTTTTGTGTTTTTGAATAATTCTGTGGAATGTTTACAATTTTTTCTTTTGAATCAACTTTTTTTCTCTGGATCAGGAAGGTCAAAATCCTATGACCCTATTCCCAAAGGATACATATATATTGAGACTTTTCTATCTGCCTTTATTTAAAAAAAAATTAAAAGAAAACTTGATTAATGTACGGTTGAAAAAGTAGCATGTCACTATTTTGTATAGGAGCAGATTTGGGATAGTGGCCAACATGTTGTTAGACCATTGCCAATAGTCTACTAGCAGCTTGTTCTGATCAAAAATTAGCAAAACAAAATGACTGCTACTTCCTTTATAGATTTATGTCTTACACATTTTGGTTGAGATGCAAACAGGGCATGAGTAAATCAAAAAGTCTGCATATTTTCCCATGAGTATTTTTTATAGGAACCTTGTAAGAAACGATATAGCTTGTATCTGGAGAATGCACACTTTTAAACAATTAAAAGAAAAAAAATTAACAGTACTGTAAAGTTATCTAGTGATGCCACTAAAAGTCCCACTAATTATGATGTACAAATGAGTGTCAGATCTATGCAGTTTAATGCTATGGATCGAATCACTAAATTAGGTCACTCTGACTTTCCTTCCTTCCTTCCTTCCTTCCTTCCTTCCTTCCTTCCTTCCTTCCTTCCTTCCTTCCTTCCTTCCTTCCTTCCTTCCTTCCTTCCTTCCTTCCCACAAAGCAATTTAGTTGAATTCTTTGAGTAGAATAACTGAAAGAGAACTTTGCATTGGACTAATAGTTATCTTCTTCGGAATACAAATTTATCCAGCTCTTAATGCTCAAATATTGTAAAAGATCTAGGTAGCTTCAGAATGAGACTTTTATATACCAAGTAATGAGGATTAATTTTTTTAAAGAAATCCCTTCAAACTACTATCTAAATTTAACCTAATTTTCACCTAAGTTGTGGATGCTAATTAGAAACTAAAACAAGGACTGCATCCCCCATCCCCTTTTTTTCATTATTAAATGTCTCTGGAAAATTAGACCAATGAGGGGCAATAACCAATTTAGTGGTTGACTGGATTAAGCCTATTGGATGAACCAAAACATATTGTCAGTTTCAGTGATCTTCAGTGATTCTCATACATTTACTGATAGTGAAAGGACAAGCTGAGCTCCTATGCTTCCTAACACTAGCGAGATAACCTAAGGACTATAAATAATGATGAATGTGATGTTTTTTCTCTCTCAAATAAATACCTCTTTATAGTTAGAGCAGTGTTTCTCAAACTCCCCAGCCAGCATGGAATTCTGGGAGTTGAAGTCCACACATTTTAAAGTTGCTGAGGTTGAGGAATACCAGGTTAGAGAGGGCGCTACTCTCCCTATCAGGCTCTCCAGAGTTGCAGGCAAGATCATTCTATTCATCTGCTACATTATAAGATCTGTCAAGCGCCGGAGAAATCAGGAGATTTGGGCAGTTCAAATGAATATAAAAATGTATTGCAAGCTTAAGCTCTTTAGAAGAATCTGAACTACTAACGGTTGAGGGAAATTAGCGGGAGTTAAGTATAGAAAGAAATTCAAGTTGGGCTGGACTCAGATCTCTTGTGGGCACACAAGGACTCATGACTGATGACCCGTTTGACCTCCCCCCCCTCCCTCAGGCTCAGCCTCCTATAAGAGCTTTCTAAATGAAGGAACATTTTATTACATCTGATCTATGTAAAAAGTAATGGGGCTTGTTTCACAGTAACTTCCCAAAGGAATATGGTTTTATTAATACCGTGACTCTTGAATGACCATATTGAACATGGAAGATGGAAAACATCCTCTTAGCTTCTCGTCACGATTGACCATCTTACTGTATGGAAAAATCACTCTGTCCCTTCTTTCCTTCTGTTGATCTGAAAATCCCACCCCTATGTCAAATATAGAGTTCTATAGACTGCAGTTTTCTGTCTACTGTAAGGTATAATAGCTACTTCTGTTATGGGAAACCAAGATTTAATCCAGTAAGTCTGTACAAATCAATATCTTTGTTAAATGACACCATGTTTGAGTTATTTTACGTTATGTTGATGGTTAGCTAATTTTGTAATGGAGACATTCCTTCTTGAAGCAGACATTGTATAATTTAGTGGTAAAAATGTCAGTCATTAAGGGTTGTGGGCCTGCACTAGGGCAGGAAGAGGGCGGATTTATTGATGGAAATGTATCTATATAATCTTTGTGGTCCTTTGACCTGCAGGATCCATTTTGGTTATAATTTTGTTTTGTGAAAATGACATCAACCACAATCATTAATGTAAAAATGACACTGAAATGTTCTGTTCATCTGACCTGATTTTAAAGTCTTGCTACAGAAACAGCTTTTCAATGCAAAATAAATTAAAGCTTGGAATTTAAGCACTCCCCCTCTCTTTCTCTCGGCTAATAGAAGACAAATATCACAAGTATAATAAAATGTACAATACATATTGCAAGGAGCAGGTTCAGAACTGCAAATCATG
This sequence comes from Thermophis baileyi, assembly GCA_003457575.1. Classification (NCBI taxonomy): domain Eukaryota; kingdom Metazoa; phylum Chordata; class Lepidosauria; order Squamata; family Dipsadidae; genus Thermophis; species Thermophis baileyi. The sequence continues at coordinate 1,342,698 of QLTV01012195.1, forward strand.
CAGATAGTCACAATAGAGGAATATATTAGAGTGTTATACTAGTGTTATACAAGCCTTTCAAATGTTGTTATGTTATCAATGAAACACGAAAACATCTTTGATAAGCTTTATATCAATAAATATATCTGGACTCAACGCATAGAGTTGTACTCACATACCAAATTGGATTTCACCTCAATCCCCAAATTTAGGAGGTGGTTGCAGAAGGTGCTACTCAGGGGTGGGTTCTAACTTACCTCGCTGCCGGTTCGCTTCCTCCCACGCCGCGTGGGCGCACCTTGTGGGCGTGCGCGTGCTTCACGCGCGCGCACGCATGCACTGTGCAAAAAAAAATTTAAATTTTTTTAAAAAACAAACAAATGCTGAAAACAAGAAGGCGATGCATGCGCAGTGCCGGAAACTCAGCTTCTGCGCATGCGCAGAAGAAAAATAAAAATAATTAAAAAAAATAAAATTAAAAAAAATTAAAAAAAAGATGGCTGCGCCCACCGACCGGCACCGACCGAACTGGATTGGTGACGTCATTGTGATGTCACCAGCAGGTCGCTACCAGTTCGGGCGAACTGGTCCGAACTGGGAGGAACCCACCTCTGTACTGCACCATTCGAGCCACTGTTCCTAACTTTAGAAAGTTCTGGAGAAGTTGAATTTTAAGACTAAAGACTTCTAGAGACTCTCTAAAGGCTTTTAGTCAACATCTCTTCTTCATAGACAACCTGAGAAGAAGAGTAAATGGGAACAAGGCAGATGCTTCTCATTGTCAGCCCAGGTTGAGCGAATTAAAAAACAAAGAGAAAAAGAAAACTTGGAAGTAGAACCCATTCACCAATTCCCCTCCTTTCTTTTTCCTTTTCACCACCCTCCCTTTATCACAAATGACTATTTTAGCTCCGCTGCTTGGCATGGCTTAATATCTTAGCACCACTCTTATTCGCACCACTCATAAAAGACTGCATTACAAAAGTACCTGGAAAATAAAAATTCATTGAAAGAGGGACCCATCAAGCCTAAATGGAAGTTTATATTGCAACATTATGAGAAAAAGCTGGTGCATTTGCAACTCCCTTGGTAGAGAAGTCTGAGCAATTTAATTCCGAACAATTAAAGCCACACAGCTAGCCTGTCTTGCTAGGATGAGGTTTCTTAAAAAGAAGAATGACCCTCACTTTGCCGGGCCTGGTTTTTGCTTCATTTTGTGTCACTGTTGGGTAACAAAATCTCATCCTCTTTCAACCTCAGAATGAGCAGGCAGGAAGTTGCTTAAATCATCCATTCCTTCTAATTTTTCTCTGTGTCTGTGTGTGTCCGTTTGTCTTTGTTGACTCCTGATAATTGCCTGGACAAGTCCCTGCAGTTTTGTTAGCAAGATTTCAGAATTGGTTGCCATTGCCTCTTTTCTAGGGCTGAAAGATAGTGATTGGCCCAAAGTCACCCAGCTGGCATTGTGCCTAAGGTAGGACTAGTACTCACAGTTTCCTTGTTTCTAGTCCAACACCTTCTCCACTAAACCGCATTCTCTTTTGGGTTGAGAAATGATGACTGGTCCAAGGTCATCCAGATGGCTTGTGCCTAAAGTAGAACTAGAACTCACAATCTCCTGGTTTGTAGCCTGCTGCCTTAACTGCTACCCCAAACTGGATCTCTGTCTTTTCTAATAAAATTTGTCCTCCAGTTTCTTGAAAGTTTTCTTCCCTGAATTAGGAGATTCTCTTTTCCTGCTTTCTTCTCAGCCAAAGAATAAGGATGGTACTAGCTAATTGATTTAATTGTGAAGATGTTGTGAAAAGGTATTTTCTCTAATATATCTCTTAATAACCCTGCACTAATATATCTTAATAAAATATATATTCTTCTATTCTTGAAAAAAAGCCCTTACATATTTCTATATAAGACTAAGACCCATTGTATTTGGTGCTTCCTAATTGTTTAATTTATTTATTGGCTGTATTTTTTTTAATTCAAGTGTTCAGACAATTCTTATCTCACAAGGACATTTTCCATTTTATCATCTGTTGATGATTTTATTCCAGAAATAAAAATATAATGGGATGTTGAAAGGAAAGAAAAAGTCAAAGGTTTGTGGCAGGGGTGGGTTCTTCTTTTCTTCACTGCTGGTTCGCTCAGTGCCGCGCTGCGCGGGCGCGTGCTTCACACATGCGCAGTGCTTAAAAAAAGCTTCTGCATGCGCAGAAGCAAAAAACAAGATGGCAGCGTCTATGGCGCCGCTGAAAGAACTGGTTCGGGGGCGTGGCAGGCCTGGGTCGCTGCCGGTTCTAGTGACCCAGGCTGCCAAGTTACTACTGGTTCTATAGAACCGGTCCGAACTGGGAGGAACCCACCTCTGATTTGTGGATAGATGTGAGTAGATTCCATCTTCCTTGCTCAATGTCTGAGAGATCACTGGATCTGAAACCAGCAAAATAACATTGTTCTTGGCCAGGGCTTGGCCTTTGGCTTAATTATTACAGGCAATCCTCGACTTACGACCACAACTGAGTCCCAAATTGATGTTGCTAATGAGAAATTTGTTAAGTGAGTTTTGTCCCATTTATGAACCTTTCTTGCCACCTCTGTTAAGTGAATCATTGCAGTTAGTAAGTTAGTAAGATGGTTGTTAAGTGAACCTGGCTTCCCCATTGACTTCGCTTGTCAGAAGGTCTCAAAAGCGATCACATGACCGGGGACACGGCAACCATCATAAATATGAACCAATTGCCAAGTGCCTGAATTTTGATCACGTGACCAAGGGGATGCTGCAACGGTGGTAAGTGTGAAAAACAAATATAAGTCACGTTTTCAGTGCCCTTATAACTTTGAATGGTCATTAAATGAAATGTCATAAGTCAAGGTCTACCTGTAGAAGGAAGTTTTTCTAACTATTTCCAACAGTTTTAAGATGAAGGCTAAAAGCTTGCTTGGAAGTTCAGAAAACATTGAATCAACATCCAGTTCCAATTCCCTTCTCTTTCACTATTGGCCTAAGTTTTAATCATGATTAGTTTAAATTGGTGTCCATCCTGTACTTTATTAAGAGGTACAAGATAATGTAGGTGACTCTTTGGTCTGTGATATATGAAGATCACACACATGCATTCACAACCAAGGATCACTCTGCCACAGTCCGTTTCTTTGTGAACAGCAAGACTATAGTAACTTTCCCAAAGGAAAAAGATCCTAGATATTCAGCATTTGAGCCAGGAACTACAATATTTTTTATAAACAAGATGGCAGAGATGGGACAAATGCAGGGGTGAAATTCAGCAGGTTCTGACAGGTTCTGGAGAACCGGTAGCGGAAATTTTGAGTAGTTCGGAGAACCTGCAAATACCACCTCTGGCTGGCCCCAGAGTGGGGTGGGAAAGGAGATTTTGCAATATCCTTCCCCCAGGAGTGGGGAGGGAATGGGGATTTTGCAGTATCCTTCCCCTGGAGTGGGCTGGGAATGGAGATTTTGCAGTATCCTTCCCCTGCCATGCCCACCAAGCCACGCCCACAGAACCGGTACGGAAAATTTTTGAATTTCACCCCTGGACAAATGGCAAACTACAGACATGTCTGTCAATGTATAAACAAGTATGGTTTATTACAGATGCCAGAAGGAAGACTAGGGAACCGTTCTAAACTCTACAGTCTCATTCCTACCTTAATAGCTATATTTTCTTCATATTTAACACCTTGCTTTCAGACTTCCTCTTTTAAATTAATTATGAAGACATTTTAAAAATTACATCAATGGTTCTGTGTAAACCAGATAAATTTGAAGAATCCTGGATTGCAGGGGTAATATGGGAATTCTTTATTTCATCCTTCTTAGAGCACAGGTATGGCAATCTTCTTGGAGGTCCCTGCTTGTGTCTGAATATGCAAATGATCAAATCAAGCCTCTGAAACACTCCTTTAAGCTGTGAACCCTGAATAAAACAAAAATTCCCTCCCTCCCTTATATGGACTCCTATGCTATCTTTCTGTATTAATTTTCACATGATGGGATTTTAAATATTATTTTCAATATATCCATCAATGATGAATATATTTGTTTTAACCTTCAAAAATAGTTTTAGTCAATTTTGTAAAATAGTTCCCTTTCTACAATGGCTTGCATGTGATTTCCAGGCTGTGTTAGCATATGAAAGTGTTTTAAATCCTTCTTAGAGTCATGTGGCTGGCAGGATATCAGACGCAAAAATGTAAAAGCAATTAATTCAAAGCTCTCTGAATCCATAGATCATGGAGATAAATATTTCTGTAGTCAAGAAATATGTGCCCAATAGTTGTTTATTTTCAACATTAACAAGCAACACATAATATATATAGTGTAAGCCAGCAGGCACGCAGTCCAAACTACCAAAGGATTAATACAGGCAGTCTTCAACTTACAACCACAATTAAGCTCCAGTTTTTCATTGCTAAGCAAGACAGTTGTTGAGTGAATTTTGCCCCAGTTTACGACCTTTCCTGCCACAGTTGTTAAGTGAATCAACCAGGGGTGGGTTCTAACTTACCTCGCTGCCGGTTCGCTTCCTCCTGAATCATTGCAGTTGTTAAGTTAGTAATATGGCTGTTAAGAGAATCTGGCTTCCTCATTGACTTTGCTGGTTGCAAAAGGAGATCACATGACCCCGGGACACTGCAACCGTCATAAATATGAGTCAGTTGCCAAGCGTCTGAATTTTGATCACATGACCATGGGGAAGCTGCAACAGCTGTGTGAAAAACAGTCATAAGTCCCTTTTTTCCCCCAGTACCGTTGTAACTTTGAATGGTCACTAAACGAAGTAAGTCAAGGACTACCTGTACTCATCCAACCCTTGCCCACCTGACCCCAGTCCACTCCTCTTTGGTTCCTGGTGCAATGGGTGAAGTGCAGAGAATGGCCCCCTTGAATTGTGCCATCTCATAGCAATTGAGAAATCTTTCTATTAGGAAAAAGAGAAACACAAGCCTTCAGTAGTTGAAATCAGGGGTGGGCTGCTGGGGTTTCACAGGGGTTCAGGAGAACCTCTAGCTAAGATTCTGTGCAGTTTGGAGAACCCCCAAATCCCACTCCTGGCTGGCCCCGCCCCGCCCAGGAGTCCCCACGCCCGTTTTGGATGCAGGTAAGTGCAGGGCACGCACAGAGGCTCAGGGAGGGCGAAAAATGGGCCTACTGGAAGTTCGGGAAGGCTGGAAACGGACCCATTTCTGGCCTCCAGAGGACCTCCGGAGCCTGGGAAGGCCATTTTCGCCCTCCCGGAGGCTCGAGGAAAGCCTCTGGAGCCCGGGGAAGGCAAAAACGTCCCCCCTGCCATGGTGCAGGACTAGGCCATGCCCACATGGCCACGCCCACCCAGCAACCGGGCAGAGAACCCCTTGCTAAAATTTTTGAAGCCCACCCCTGGTTGAAATCATTCTGAAATTTCAAATAGAACCAACTATTAATGTCTTTTGAAAGTTCCCAGTAGATTTGTAGGCAGATGGTGGATGTACAGCTTTACCAAACATCTTCAGAGGAAGGAGTTCTCCAACAAACTCTAAAGGGTAGGGCATTATTAAGGACAGTACGATTATTACTGAAAATATTCCATGGGAGAAATGTCTTCCATTGTAATTCAATGGAATAAATAAAGGCAATCCAGGGAGACTGAAGATAGCAATAGCAATAGCACTTAGACTTATATACCGCTTTACAGTGCTTTACAGCCCTCTCTAAGCGGTTTTACAGAGTCAGCCTATTGCCCCCAACAATCTGGGTCCTCATTTTACCCACCTCGGAAGGATGGAAGGCTGAGTCAACCTTGAGCCGGTGAGACTTGAACTGCCGAACTGCAGCTAGCAGTCAGCTGAAGTAGCCTGCAGTGCTGCACTCTAACCACTGCGCCACCTCACCGTAAAGAAGATTGAGCAATCAAAGACAGTATGTTCACACACTACTTGTCTCTCGGCAGCCTTCCTGCTAATAAATGCAAAGGTACTCTTTTTCATCAACTTGAATGAGAACTATTTAAAAAAAAAAAAGGTCTTGGCATTGTTTCCAAGCTTAATTTTGAATTCATAAATATTTGCCTTCTTCATACTTGTGCTTTTCTCATGTTCTAGAAAGCCACATCAAGCCACATTCTAGAAAGCCACATCAAGCCACATCGCCCTATAGGCAGGACTTAGATTGGTGACAAATGACCCTTTTTCATCCGATATAGCTACTTGGATTCACTGTTTTTGTCATTTTTCCCCATCCAATCTCAACACCCCCAAAGTCCTTTCCACCCTGAATGACCTCTAGGTACTTGCTTCTTACACTGTAGCACGAATCGCATTCTTTGAGTTTCCAGGTGAGTCAGACTTTTTTCTATTCTTAACGATCTGTGAGAGTTGGGGGTGGGTTAAACTACGTGAACCAAAAGGTTGGTTGTTATGTTCTTATATATGCAAGGTGTGTAAATGCGACTAGACAAAATAAGTCACATCAACAGTCTGCCATCATAATGTCATCTCAGCTACACGGGTTATGGAACAGCGGGATGTCTGCCAGGATGCGAGTCCATAAAACATAGGAAGTGACATCTACAAATAAAATTCTTGTTCATAAAAGCTTCTCCATTACGAAGGACTAGCTTCTATCTCCATCTTCTATGCTCCTTCCTCCCTAAACCCTGACTTCCCTTTTTACTTACAATGTCTAGAACTTCATTTCAATCCTTCCTGTATTTTTATAGCAATCTTATTGCTTTCCAATACAATTAATTTAATGGCAGAGGAGGCAGCATAACCCAATCCATATATGCTCAGGCTATTAGTACCACCACAGTTACATAAAAGAACGGAGATATCAGCCTATCTGTAGTCTGTGTCACATCTGCATTCAATTACCACCCCAGATTTACATTTCCCTACAGGTTTTTCATCTGCCTGGATCCGCACAAAAGGTTGCCTTTTAGACACGTATTCTCCTAAAATATATATATATCTAAATTGCATCTTCGCCACTAAATATGATTTTGATCCACTTTCTCTGAAACCGTAACAGCTCAAATAAGGGCTAAATAAATGGCTAAATTGAGATGCATACAGAGGGGAGCAGAAGGAGCAGACTGGTCCAGTTATTTTAAGAATTCTTAAATTTACTGGAGAGAGAGAGAGAGAGAGAGAGAGAGAGAGAGAGAGAGAGAGAGACTGTATACATACAGACATACAGACACACAGTCATATGATTAAAAAGAGCAACAAAAGTAAATTGGTATATAAATTAAGATATAAAGCATCTGATCTGTATCTTGCCTTTGATTGCATAGTTATTCCTTATCCAATTATTCGAATGATCCATTCATCTTTCTACAGTTTCTTGAATACCATTGGGGGGGGGGGATATCAAAAATTGCTTTTCTCAGGAATCAGAGTAATGGACCATTTGGCTTTCAGTTGCTTCCTTTCTCTTGCTTAACTGAGGTATGTTAAATAAACCAGGATAAGCTGAGCTTCTATTAAATGCTAAGTGTTAACCTTGACAAATAGCAAAGGAGTCAGGAAGGGGTGATAAGGTCACAGGGAGTTGGGGCTGAACATCTGAAGTAGGAGATGATTCTGATTGGCTCAAAACATCCCTTTTCTTGCTCCTTAATTGCAAAGTGCTACGGATGTAACTGAATGAGCCAGTTTGGTGTAGTGGTTAAGGCACCAGGCTAGAAGTTGGGAGATTGTGAATTATAATCCCACTTTAGGCACAAAGCCAGCTGAGTGACATTAGGCCAGTCCATGTCCCTCAGCCCTAGGAAGGAGGCAATACCTTGCCAAGAAAACTGCAGGTACCTTGTCCAGGTAGTCATCAGGAGCAAACAATGATTCAAAGGCGCACACACACACACACACACACACACACACACACACACACACACACACACACACACACACTTGGTGCAACTGATAACTTTTTTCTTAAACCAGGCCTGGAACCCCCAAATTGGGGTCACTTCAATTGATGACTATAAGAATAAATGAAGTTCAATAAATCTAGAAAAGCCCCAGGATAGAAATCAAGAGCTGTAGGAAACCTCTGAGTAGGTCTTCTGTTCCCAGAAAGAACTGCCTTGCAGGCCATCCAAACATCAGGAGATTCGTACCACATATTCCTTCTGTTCCATAGGAAGACTCTTGTTTATCAAACATTTGAATTCAGCTATGCTATACTATGAAAAAAGAAAAAAAAATAGGTGCCTCGTAATTCAGGCTTGATTAGCAGGTCTCCAATTTTGATTAGCAAATTGCGTATGTAATCAAGGTTAATTCTCAATGCTAAGCTTTTCTGTCCCCACCCCTCACCCCCCCCCCTTTTCTTCATTTTTGTCTCTCCAAGAGAAATGTCTCCTTCCCAGCAGGATAAAAAAAAATATATAGTGACAAAAGATCAGAAGATGTTTCTCAGGTAGAACCAACATTTAACCACAGAACTTTCTAATGGTGGCTAGGTGGTATATTGATGTGAATTAGTATTTCCATCTTTCCTGGCGTCCTAATCTAGGTTTTTTTTTGTTTTAATGTTGGCCCCTTATAATTCGTCTTTTAATTGAGAAGGAGCAAACCAGCCAGAGATCAAACACAAAAGATGTGAGACTTGAAGAAGACTATAAAGATTTGATTTGAGAAGCATAGTAGCAAGAAGCCGGCAGGATCTAGGCTGTGGGTCTGTTTCTATTTATTCAACCACCGAGATCAATAGCATTTTTTAAAAAAAGCGCACAAAAGAGGAAAGACTGTAGCCTATAACAAAAACCCTTTCATAATCAATATTATCGAAAAGATATTAGGTTTTTGTAAAAACAAAAAGAGATCATGGTAGAAAGGGGGGGGGAGAGAGAACCCACCAGACAGCACACAAAGGTTTACTTCAGAGGACTACAAAATATTGGACTAAAAATAACATTAAAGATGAAATTTGCAATGAATCTCAAGCTGCTGTATTCCCCATGGCTGAGTCTGCCAAAGGCACTGTTGGTTTCCTCTGTTCTTTTCTGTCTTTATTTAAATATTTTATTCAGTTGTCTGTGTTCATGTGTAGTGCGAGCTGTCATTTATATTTCAAGTCCACTCTAAAATGGATCTTCGCCTACAGCAAGCTGTGCACAGCAGTTGAGTGTTTCTGAACTAGGGGGCTACACTAAAGCAGGGAGGACAAATGATGGCTGGTATTTAAAGTCGTTTTTGTGTACTTACAGTTGGCTGTCATGTCTTCTGCTCTGAAACTGATTTCGTGACTTCTGTGATATTATGAAAAGATGGGATGAGAGGGAGATTTCCATTTATTGGAAATCCATTTATTGCTGTTGATATACATGCATACATACCAGTGGTGGGTTGCTCCCGGTTCGGCCCGGTTCTTAGAACCGGTAGCAGCGGCGGCAGGTTGGCTTTTTTGGGGGGGATTTTTTTTGCGAATTTTCGCCACTGCGCATGTGTGCCCGCACGGCACGGCCATGCGGCGCACAATGCATGCGCAGCCATGCGACGTGGGAGGAAGCAAACCGGCAGCGAGGTAAGTTAGTACCCACCCCTGGTATATACATACATACATAGGCAGTCCATTTACTGACCGTTCGAACGCCACTGAATAAGATGACACTTTTTAGAACCAAGCTTAACATTTCTAAACACATACATCAATAAATCAGTATTTGATTTAAACCGAAATGCAATGGGGGAATGTAGTACTGGACGATTTGTGGATATGATCAAACACTACTTGGCAATTTTAAGATCCTTGGACCCTACCACTTTGTTCTAAATATTTTCTTGAAGCTGCTCTTGGACTAGACACAGCCTTTCAAAAACTCCATGCTTGCATAGAAGCATAGGGCTGGAAGGGACCCTGGTGGCAGGGGTGAAATGCTCCCGGTTCGGGCGTGCCTGTCGGTCGTCGGCGAGCCGATAGCGACGGTAGCGCGAGGCGTCCCCCACCCGCCCGGACGCCACCATTTGTGTTCTTTTACCCTCTGCGCATACCATTGCTATCGGGTCTCCGATGACCGACAGGCACGCTCGAACCGGGAGCATTTCACCCCTGCCTGGTGGTCATCTAGAGGTTTGTCCTTGGCCTCTGTCCTTGTCAAGCTGATCTTTTTCAAATGAGCTACCTTAGTTCACCTTAGTTTAGTTTTTAGTTTAGTTTATTTATATTTCTATGCCGCCCAACTCCCGGGGGACTCTGGGCGGCTTACAACAATATGAAAAAAACATTATTAAAATATAAAAAACTATTAAAAAGAAACATATTAAAAACATTTAAAAAACAACTAAAAACTCATACACACCGTTTCATGGCCGGATCTCGCCAAATTACAGAGGCGAGATCAACGGCCCCAAGCCTGCCGGAAGAGCCAGGTCTTCACCGCTTTCCGGAAGGCCAACAGTGTGGGGGTAGTCCGGATCTCAGGAGGTAACTGGTTCCAGAGGGCCGGGGCAGCCACAGAGAAGGCCCTCCCCCACGGGCCCGCCAACCGGCACTGTTTAGCTGACGGGACCTGGAGGAGCCCAACCCTGTGGGATCTTACCGGTCGCTGGGAGCTATGTGGTACTTAGAAGACTGCTGATATCTAAGCTGTTTATATCACATCCTGGAATTAGTCTGTAATAAAAGTTTATTTTGCATCAGAAAAAAAATGTTCGACCACATACATTTTATGATTTTCCTTTGCCAGAAGAGAGACTTAAAGAACTTTTGAACTTCTTTAAACTTAAATCTTTAAGACTTTTAAGGACAGACTGGACAGCCACGCATGTGGAATGGTATAGGGTCTGCTACTTGTGAATGGGGTTGGACTAGAAGACCTCCAAGGTCTCTTCCGACTCTGTTATTCTGTTAAAACTTGGTGCCACTGTATGGCTTTGTATACTTGTGGGAGGAATAGAGGGGTTGTATCATTAGCAAATAAGGAAGCTCTGTTTTAAAGCATTCAGGCTGCAAGCAAAACAATAGAAAAGAAAAGGTTTTTGATACTTTTTTGATCCATTGCTTTTCTTCTTGGATCAGAATTCTTCAAGTAATCAAAGGTTAAAGCACCTTGCTTTCTCTGGGTAACTTCATTGCAACATTCAGCAAGAATGGGAGTTTCTAGTCATTCAAACTGTTGTGTTACTATCTCTGTGTCACTAAAAACTGATAGTTAATGATCTCCAACATACTGTAATTGTTCTATAATTTGCAAAACATCAACCCCCTCCCCCCAATAAGCAGTCAAAACTAGATATAATATGACATTCCACAATGGTTAATTTACACACTTTAATATGTTTCTGCTAGATTACTCCCCCCCTCCCCCAGTGGGACATAACCCTCCTGGTCACAATCTTTTCTTTCACTAATCTTCTTTGTATCTGTTCACTGACCCTGGAGGATGTACTTAGCTTGTGACCTTATTTTGGTTAATAAAATTCAGGCTGTCTGACCATCAGTCACCTCCACAAACTAGAGGGAGATTATTGTTTGATCAGAAGTCTTAAGAATATGGCTTCCTCTTCTGGATAGGTGAGTGGATGAGCACACATCTCTTCAGGACCTGTTTCTTTGACCCTTGAGCTTATTTCCCCCCCCCCAAAAAACCCCCAACAACAATCAATTATATGAATACAAAATAAGAGAGATGCCGTATGATTTACAAGCAGCATTAAACACCCCCAATGTCACCAGCATTCTTTAGGGATTTATATTGCCCAGAAATGCCACCAAAATGGAAAATTTCCAATAATAATCGACAGCCAAACCAAAAGCCTACATCGGCGTTTCTTGCTAATTTCCAGAGCTGTGGAGCAAAATACTCAAGATGTAAATTAAAATGTAGAGATTGAATCTGCGTTTTTAAAAAGTTGCATAGTTAATATTGTTCACTTGTTGAGGAGACTGTTTGTATCATCTGTGTATAGTCTCTGATTCAAATAACACACTTGGGATAATCCTCTCCTTTCTCCAAAATAAACAATTTATCTGTGTATTCAGTCAAGGGAGGTTGTTCTTTTAATTAAATCCTCTCATCATATTATTGCTGAGATGGCTGTAATAATTTTAATTGGTTAATTAATTGATGTGCTAATTGGATAGTTCATCTAGTTAATCAACTGGGTTTTTTTAAAAAAAAATTCAACTTTTCAAACTTCAGCTGTTTGACGACACTTATCTCAGTGGGATATATCGAGGCTCAAATTAATGTAATTAAAAGATACCACTGCAAAATTCTGTTTTTCAAACCAACATAAACAGTGTTTATCTACCTCCAAATGCTTTTCCCCCTCAGCCTTTAGAAGCACACATATCTACATATAAACTTTTAAAAATTATGAACTTGGGGTACAAACTAAATGAATTAATGACCAACATAAGGCATGGCAAATAACTATTTGAAGGCCCAGGAATTAACTCTCCTTTAGAAAAGTTCTCCTTTGAACTAGACCAGTGGTTCTTAACCTTTCTTTCACCACAGACCTCCTTTTGTGGCCACAGACCCCCAAGACGTAACTCAATATTTAAATCATAACATTTCTTCAAGCCTTTGCGGAACCCCTGTGACAATATTGTGGCCTTCCAGGTGCCTGCGGACCACAGGTTGAGAAGCACTGATCTAGACCACATCAGAGAAGGGGGTAGGTCAAACTGTAGAATAGGTGGAGCTGGATTTTCCAGGATTTGGACAATTTATCTCCCAGCAGTTATGATGAAGGTAGAGTTAGGGCAACATTTTAAGTCTTAAAATATTTTGCCAATATTTTAAGGAATCGCACCCACATATTCAACGAAGCATTTTGAGGACTGCAAAAATATAAAGGCAATTTGGAAGACATCTACAGCTAGTAATATTTGGGAGTGCATAATCTTTTCCAGATTGTGGGATGCATACAATCTGTGAGTGGCATGCCAAGGTCCACAGACAGAGGCGAGACAAAAATAAAATTTAATTTTGTTTCAAGAGCCAGTTTGGTAGACTACTTAAGGTGCTGGACTACAAACTAGTAGACCATGAGTTCTAGATCTCCCTTGTGCTGGGTGACTTTGGGCCAGTCATTCCCTGTCAGTCCATCCCAGCTCATAGGAGTGCTGCTATGGGTAAAATAGGACGGGGGAGCATTATATAGGTGGCAGGATACAAATCAAACAAATACATAAAATGAAATTATAACCGATAGTTTAAAAAAAATGTTCTCTGATCATGCATTAAATAATTTCCTTCTACAGGTAGTCCTCGATTTACAATCACAGTTGTATTTCCACTGCTAGGCAAAGACAGTTGTTAAGTGAGTTTTTGCTCCATTTTACAACCTTTCTTGTCACAGTTGTTAAGTGGATCACTTCAGTTGTTAAGTTAGGAACACAGTTGTGTTAAGTGAATCTGGCTTCCCCATTGACTTTGCTTGTCAGAAGGTCGCAAAAGATGATCGCATGATCCCGGGACATTGCAACCGTCACAAATATGAGCTAGTTGCCAAGTGCCTGAATTTTGATCATGTGATCATGGAGATGCTACAACAGTTGTAAGTGTAAAAATGGTCCTAAGTACCTTTTTTCAGTGCCGTTGTAACTTTGAACGGTCACTAAGTGAATGGTTATAAGTTGAGAACTACCTGTACTTCAGACATGACAATTTATCAACAGTTCTTGAAGGTCTCTGAGAATTGCTCTCAAGGTTTCTGGGGACCATTTATGGTCATGGATGCTGAAACTGTTCAGGTCTAGTCTCTGAAACATTAGATGCACCTACACAAAGACACACAACAGACACATCTACCATGCTTCTTTGTGGTGGGAAAAAAGAAGGAAAAGAAGAATGCAACAGCCATCCATTTTAAATATGTGTATGTTTGTTCTTCCCTGGAATATTAATTTCTTTGAAGATGTAAGAAAACCTTGGAGAATGAAAATATTATTAATGCTGTAGGAGAACATAGAATTCTATAGCAAACATTTATTTTCCAGGGCAGACCATCCTTTTTGTCAAGGACTTATTTTCATTAGTTTTCTAGATTTAAAAAAAAAGTAAGAAAGAAAAGTGCTCTGACTTGCTTTGAATGTCAAAAAATAGAGTGAATGCTCTGTACAAATATGCATGCATAAACTAATTTACACAATTAACATCCAGACACCTCATTATTTTCTTGTTTTTAAATTATATTTTGGGGTGTTTCATACACAGACAAACTCTTTCTGCAGTTAATTATTTAAGAATTAATATTTTAGCTACCTTTCCTTCTCAGACTTTTAAAAATGGATGTTAAAAAGTTGAAGATATATTTTAATTTGAAACTTAGCGATAGTAGGTGAATCTCTTCTGAGAAAACGTGTGGATGTTATACAAATGCAGCCTGTTCCCTCACATATCTGCAGCAGTTGAACATTACTTCATCCAGATAAAATTTTGCTTTAGGAAAATTCAGCAGCATCTTTATAAATCATGAAAACCTAAGCATATTTATTCAAAAGTAAGTCATGCTGTGCTCAGTTGGATTTGTTTCTAAGCATACATTTATAGGCTTGTACTCATGATCTCTTAAACCACACACACACACACACACACACACACACACACACACATTAAATTCAAAAAAGAAAACAATCTATCTTTTTATTTTTTAATTAAAAGTAAAATAATACTTAAAGTCATATGGCACTTTGAAATGTGTAATTGTTGTTTATATCCATTCCACCCATTTCCTAAATGAATATTCCACTACGTCAACTCTATTAAGAAAGGTCCTATTTAAGATTACTGATAGAAGAACCCGATGTTCAATGCCTCTGGCTATAATCTAGACTTAAACATTGTGTTTCTTAATGTTGAATTCATAAAGTTCATTTATGGATCAGAAAGTGAAGGTGGTTTGGTTGTGCAAAAGCTGGAGACAAAGGTAAAACTTAGCTATCATTTCAGGTTCTTCCAACTTAAGCCTATTATTAAAACAATGACTGTCTAAAAAACTCAATCAGAAAACAGCCAACCATTTCAGAAAAGCAGAAATATTATGATTGTATGCCACCCAGAGTTATCCTGAGATAAGATGGGTGGCCAATAAATTTTACAGACAGATGATAGATAGATAGATAGATAGATAGATAGATAGATAGATAGATAGATAGATAGATAGATAGATAGATAGATAGATGATAGAT
>QLTV01012195.1:1359044-1377331 GCA_003457575.1 Thermophis baileyi
TCTATCTATCTATCTATCTATCTATCTATCTATCTATCTATCTATCTATCTATCTATCTATCTATCTATCTATCTATCTATCTATCTATCTATCTATCTATGATAGATAGATAGATAATGATAATGATGATAGATGATAAATAGATGATAGATAGATTTGTGAAACTAATGTCATTTGAAAAAGGATAGGTTTAATGGAGAGGATTTAACTTGGAGAGGAGGACAACTTTATTTACTTCTCATAGGCCTTTCTTTTCTTCAAATAGTTCCTCATGGTGATGAAGATGAGAACCATCTCACTCTATTAACAATAGCTGACAGTGATCATGGTGATGTTGAGTGGGAACATGAACATCACTTGCCATTGGAGAAAAGTATTTGAGGAGGTTGTTCTCTGAGAAATGACTACAAAATGGGTAATTCTAATAAAGTTTTCTTTCCCCCCCAAAGATTTATAAGCATCCTGCAATTCTAATAGACCATTTCAGAATTGCACGAGCTCTCAAAGAAGGGAGACATTCTATCCAATGGTTGGTATAGCTGAAAATAGGAGAAGCTGATGCTCACACATTGTCAGGCACGAAAGACCAGATCCTCATGCGAAGGTCCAATTAAACTGATTTGTTGTTAATCTAATTTGGCTACAATTCCCATCACAATCCTTAAAAAAGGATTACATGAAAGACTGATTGCAGAAATTGGGTATGTCTAGTTTAATGAAACGAAGGAGGGGTGACATGATAGTGGTGTTCCAATGTCTAAGGGGCTGCCACAAAGCACCTATGCACCAAAATACCTGAATGGAGGACAAGAAGCAATGGATGGAAACTAATAAGGAGAGAACCAATTTCCTGAAAGTGAGAACAATTAACCAGTGAAATGGCTTGCCTCTGGAAGTTGTGGGTGCAAGTTTTTAAGAAGAGATTGGATATGTCTATGGAGATTCTCAGTCATCCAGGTCATGGTTGTCCCAAAGATGCTTTTTCAAGAACTGAAGAAGCTTCTTGGATGAGAAGCGAAACGTCTTCAAAGAAAAACCAGAAAGTCCATTTGCCTCTTGAAAAACCACCTTTGGGACAAGAGATTGGACAGTCATTTGTTCGAAATGGTATAGGATTTCCTACTTGAGCAGGGGTTTGGACTATCCAAGGTCCCTTCCAACTCTGTTATTCTGTTATTCCAGATTGTGAATTAATTCCAGATTGATTTGATTGACCAATTGAAGAACAGGGTCGGTGAGGAATCTGAATGTAAGTTGGAAGAATATTTGTAAGGCAAGAAAAGATGGACTGCAGTTCTAAGTATATGTGGGTGTAAATCTCTTTGAACCCATCAAAACTTACTTCTGAGTGGATGCGCTTATGGCATCGCTATGCAGTATCTATAATCTTTTGTACTAATTACTTTGAAAGCATTTCTTTGTGTATGTGTTCAGCAGGAGGGGGACCCAGGAAACCAGTTGGATTTTATTTAATATTCAGATAACTTCTATTCACCTGCTGTTAAACCCAGCATCTATAGTCTTTTTTCCAACACTGATCATTATGTGAAACAGGCTACCTTTAAAACAGAGGTTCTTAAGCTTTTTGTGCCATGGATCCCTTTGAGAGTCTGATGAAACTCAGGGAACCTTCTCATAAAAATGGATTTAATTGCATAAAATAAAATGCATAGCTATAGACTGTATTACAATAGGGGACAACGGTGCCCAAATATAGTTATCAGAATACTAAAAAAAAGCAGAGATGTAATACAGTATATGTGCTGCTTTATAATCCACTAAATCGGTTTAGTGAAAATAAAATTGTAAATTTGTCCCACCCAAGGTCATGAAATTTATCCATGGACAGTCCCCCATTCAGGGGACCCATGATTAAGAACCACTGGGATACAAAGATGACTAAAATGGTAGAAATTTATGGATGTGTGTGTGTGTGTGTGTGTGTGTGTGTGTGTAGTCAAGTTTATAGATGGAACTGCCACCATCTATCCATGCAAACAGTCTTGAGGAAATTTATTATCAGTTATTAATTTATTTACATGCAATGTATGCATCCATAATTATGTTCATTACGATCCAGTAAGAACATTGCAAAAAGTTCTACTTAGCGGCTTCATTCTACAACAAAGAAGGGAACCCTTCTCACCTTGGAAGTTCATGTAGCTCCTTCCCTCATATCATTGGTAAAGCTGTTAAAACAACATGATCCCATCTCAAGGTTGACTCAGCCTTCCATCCTTCTGAGGTGAGTAAAATGAGGACCCAGATTGTTGGGGGCAATAGGCCGACTCTTCTAAACCACTTAGAGAGGGCTGTAAAGCACTGTGAAGCGGTAAATAAGTCTAAGTTCAATTGCTATTGCTATCCTATTGTATAAAAGGAAAATATTTCTCAATATTCTTCTTTATCATATTTATCACACATACACACACAAGTTGTCCCAGATGGGAAATAATTTTCCAGAAGACAGTAGTGGATACTTGCATGAAGTCGCAAGGAAAGGGTCAAGGTTCAAGTGTGTCTTTATAATAAATAAATAAATAAATAAATAAATAAATAAATAAATAAATACATACATACATACATACATACATACATACATACATACATACATACATACATACATACTACATAATACATACATACATACATACTACATAATAAATAAATAAATAAATAAATAAATAAATAAATAAATAAATAAATAAATAAATAAATAAATAAATAAATAAATAAATAAATAATAAAGCATTTAAAAATGGAAAAAAATTCTTACCTTCAGGTCCAGAGTCTTCCAGACATGATGCTATTTTTTTTTAACTTTATATCTGTCATATCTTAAAATCTGGACAACCATTTGACTGGGATGGTATAAAGTCTCCTGTCTTGAGCAGAACCCGGATTGAATGTGTGTGTGTGTGTGTGTGTGTGTGTGTGTGTGTGTGTGTGTGTGTGTGTGCTTGTTTGTGTTCTGTGTGTGATTTCTCACTGCAGCGGTGACTCTCACCTACAAATGTAATGAAAGATATGAAAGTATGGTGGACAGCAGTTTCCTCTGGGAATTCATTATAGTTAACAAGTGAGCAATCATTTTGCATTACCTGCATATCCTCAATATGGCCAGTTGCCCCCTATGACATTTTATCGGCTAGGTTCATGTTAAGCTATAGTATGATTTGTTTAGTTTAGGCTTATCAGGTTACATTAACCATCTACCAGGTTTGGGTGTGGTATAAATTGAATAAAATGTGGCTAAACAAACAGTGGTTAGACATGGTCAGAAAACCCACTTACTTTCTAGGAATTGTTCCAGTTTCCTTTTGCAACCAACTAAATCTGCGGCCATAGTATGTGCTGAACTCTCTAACTGAATTGTAGGCTGTGTTCAAGTCCTTCTTTTGTCTCATTGACTTCTCCTGCCAGTCAATTCTGTTAAATGACCCCAAGGGCCAATTTGATGTAGTAGATCTGTTATGTGTCATTCTGAAGTCAGCTTCTATCTATGTTCATCGGTTTCCCATCCAGCCATACCCTCCAGATGCTTTGTCCTTGTGCTTCCCTCTCATTTGATGTGGACAGATAACACCTTTGCATCCACATGGGAAGCAACTGAAAAGTTTACCTCTCACACACAACACACAGAGTATAATTAGACCTCTGCACCTGCCTCATTTCTCCTGTGTCTTTGTTCATCGGTATACAGATCAAAAATCCAAACTGGTAAAGGCAAGTTGATCTTTTCAGTTTCTCCCCCTCCTCATCTTCTTCCTTTTCCCACTCAATGTGCTAAAATCACAAGAATAAACCACAGGATGAGTTGATCCTGGGCAACTGGAAGTAACTCATTGGGGATGAAAAACACCAGTACACCAAACACTGTGTTGAAATTGCATTCCTTCCACAGCAAGCGGCCTTTGTGGGTCATGTTCTTTGCTTGCTTCAGCACGTGGAATACCAATTAAATATTCTGCATAAAAACACTGGTGGGATGTAGTATTACCTTGGTCCTCACCAATGGTGATGCTTTAGAGCCGAGGTGGCGCAGTGGTTAGAGTGCAGTACTGCAGGCTACTTCAGCTGACTGCTAGCTGCAGTTCGGCAGTTCAAATCTCACCGGCTCAAGGTTGACTCAGCCTTCCATCCTTCCGAGGTGGGTAAAATGAGGACCCAGATTGTTGGGGGCAATATGCTGACTCTGTGAACCGCTTAGAGAGGGCTGTAAAGCACTGTAAAGCGGTATATAAGTCTAAGTGCTATTGCTATTGCTATAGATTAGGAGTACAAAACGTGTTACTTCTAGACCAGCCTTTTTCAACCTTGGCAATTTTAAGATGTGGGGACTTCAATGTCCAGAATGCCTCAAGTGACATGCTGGCTGGAGAATTCTGGGAGTTGAAGTCCACATCTTGTAGAATTGCCAAGTTTGAAAAAACACCGGTCTAGACCTTACCCACACTGAGGGTTGTGAGAAACCCCCCTCAGCCTCCTGTCTTCCCTCTTGCATACCACTGCTGCTGCTTTTCTCCCTCCTTCCTTTTCATTACCCATGATTATTTTAAAACAATTGTCAAGTTATCACATCATCCAAAAATGTAAATGTAACAGAGTTGGAAGGGACTTAGTAGGTCATCTAGTCCAACCCCTTGCTCAAGCAGGAGACCTTATACCCGTGATGGCGAACCTATGGCACGCGTGCCACAAGTGGCACGCAGAGCCATATCAGTTGGCACGTGAGCTCAGGTCTGGCCAGCTGATTTTCGGGCCTTTTGGGCCCACTGGGAGTCGGGAAACAGGCTGTTTCCAGCCTCCGGAGGGGGTGGGGAAGGCCCGTTTTTTGCTCTCCCCAGGCTCCAGAGCCTTTCTAGGAGCCTGGGGGGGGCAAAAAGGGCCCTTCCCCACCTGCCCAGAGGCCCTCCGGAGGCCAGAAACACCCTCCCAGAGCCTCCGTGCAAGCCCTTTACTTACCTCAAAATGGGCCACTGGAGACTCCTGGAAGGGGGGCGTGGCCAGCCGAAAACCAAGCGGGGGGGGGGCTGTTTTCACCCTCCCCAGGCTCCTAGAAAGGCTCTGAAGCCTGGGGAGAGCGAAAAACGGGCATGCCATCGCGTGCCAGGAGCAGGGGGGGTCATGCGCGCATGCGTGGAATTATGAGTGTGGGCACGCACCCACGCGACCACCCCCCTTTTGGCACGCGAACCAAAAAAGGTTCGCCATCACTGCCCTATACCATTTCTGACAAGTGGCTGCCCAGTCTCTTCTGGAAAACCTCCAGTGATGAAGCAGCAACAACTTCTGAAAGCAAGCTGTTTCATTGGCTGATTGTTCTCACTATCAGAAAATTTATCCTTCTTTCTAAACTGAATCTCTCCTTGATCAGTTTCCATCCATTGTTCCTTGTCTGGTTTTCGTGTGCTTTGGAAAATAGGTTTTCCCCAGTGGTATGTTCTAACTTACCTCGCTGCTGGTTCGCTTCCACCCGCGCCGCGTGGCCGCACAAAGTGTGCGCGCGCATGTGCAGTGCCAAAAAATCTGAAAAATCCGAAAACAAGATGGCGACGCATGCGCAGTGCTAGAAACTCGGCTTCTGCACATGCGCAGAAGAAAAAAAAACCCGGAAAAAATTTCAAAAAAAAATATCCCCCCCTAAAATCCCCCCCCCAAAAGCCGAAAACAAGATGGTGACACATGTGCAGTGCCGGAAACTCGGCTTCTGCACATGTGCAGAAGGGAAAAAACCCGGAAAAAATTCCAAAAAAAAAAAAAAATTCCAAAAAAAAGATGGCGGCGCCCACAGACCAGCACCGACAGAACCAGTTCTGTGACGTCACCGTGATGTCACCAGCGTGTCGCTACCAGTTTGGGAGAACCGGTGCGAACCGGGAGGAACCCACCTCTGGTTTTCCCTCTCCTCTCTGTAACAGCCCCTCAAATATTGGAACACTGCTATCATGTTACCTCTGGTCCTTCTCTTCACTAGACTAGCCATTCTCATTCCCATTAAATGGAATGGACCCCCCCCACACACACACACACACAAACCACCCTCACCAACAATCCTTGTTTTCTTCTTTTTTTATTGTTCCTATGCAATATATCTAAGCAAACATTTGTTCCACTGATCATTTCTGGGCAAAAGACATGAATCCCTAGACTGAAAAAAAAAACAAAAAACCACAGAGGCAGCTGTTGATCATTACGTAGAATCATCTTGCTTAAGCAAACCACTGTTGGAAGGTTTCTTGAGGAAATGGCCTTGGCTTATAATGCATCGCAGTGTAATGAAAGCAAAGCCGTTGAAAACAGAGCATTTCTTTTTAGAGCATATTTATTGTGCAACTGAATCCTTGCTTCTTTCCTCAGTCATTTAGCGAGTTTCTGTTGATTATAGATAATGTACAGTTGTAATTATGTGTATGCTTATTTGTTGCTTGTATCCAAGGATCATGTGCCCTGGCTGAATAGGTTATAATGGATCTTGAACCAGAGTTTTCATTGTCAAGCATGTGAGCTAAGAAAACGTTCTTACTGTACAAAGTCATGTACAAAGTGTTTTCTCTGCATCCTGGTACAGTATTTGAAAGGAGACTTTGAGGTCTGAAGGTGCCACTTTCATGAACATGGAGTGGAATGACAGATTTGCTTGAGAGAAATTCAGATTCAAAAGCTCATTTAGCCATTAAAGTCAATGGCCCGGTTGAAATGCCACAATATGCCTCTTCATTGATGGCTTTTAAGCTAGTCACAATGCCAAATATCACACCTATATGTTGAGTTCATTTTTAATTTATAGTTATACTTTTTTTCTATATTTATGTCCGGCCTTTCTTCTGGATGTTCAAGGAGAATCATAGAAAGATCTCTCTTTGTTGACCCAGCATATAACAATTTTAAGAGGCAGGGCAGGATTGAAAGACAGTTGACTAGGCTAAAGTCAACAAATTAACTTCCACAACTGGGGATGGACTTGAACTTCAGTCTCCCAATCCTGCTCCAATAACTTATGAGCCGTGGTGGCACAGTGGTTAGTATTCAGTATTGCAGCCTAATTCTGCCAACTGCCAGCAGTTCAATCCTGACTGGCTCAAGGTTGACTCAGCCTTCCATCCTTCCGAGGTCAGTAAAATGAGGACCCAGATTGTTGGGGGCTAATATGCTGACCTTGTAAACCACTTAGAGAGGGTTGTAAAGCACTATGAGGTGGTATATAAGCAGGGGTGAAATGCTCCCGGTTCACTCGTACCTGTCAGTCGCCGTAGAGCCGGTCGCCAAGGTAGCATGAGGCGCCGCCCACCTGCCTGGACACCGCCATTTGGGTTCTTTTACCCTCTGCGCATGCGCAAAGCGTTCTGTGCATTCGCAGAGGGTAAAAGAACCCAAATGGCGGCGTCCGGGCGGGTGGGCGGCGCCTCGCACTACCTTGGCAACTGGCTGTACGGCGACCAACAGGTACGAGCGAACTGGGAGCATTTCACCCCTGTATATAAGTAATACTGCTATTTCTATTAACCACAAATCCAATAACTTAACCACTATAACTCACTGAATTTATGTTTGAAACAGATGTCTTGGTGATTCCTGGATGATAGAGAGCAGTCCTAAATTTGTCTTACATGGAGAGAGATTTACTTCTCATATCTGAAGAGGAAACATGTCTAAAAATTATGAAGGCCATAAAAAGGAAACATCAAATAACTGGTCAGGAATCCCAGTCCCAGCACTATGATATCACTGTGAAAGATATCAAATATTGGAATGATCAGATATTCAAATAAAAACAACTGTTATTAGCAAAGTGCAAAACTGATCATTTCCTGGAATTGTAAATTGAAGGATTGTCTGGGAAATGTTGGCTAAACTGAAAAATTTCAAAAGCATTCTGGAAGATGGCAATGGCAACATTGCCAAGATTTGGGCATGGAGTTGACCTCTTCAAATCAAGCTCAACCCAACTGTGATTTGACCCAATTACTGGTCAAAAATAGGGCAGCGAAATAGAACTTCTGGTGTAGTGTTGTAAGGAATATCCTTCTGGGTTCAGTTCCAAGTGGGGAAAAAAGACACTGGATTCCTGGAAGTTGCTTGGAAAGAAGGTTTAATGGTGGACAGGAGCACATGGCAGGGGCTCCTGAACAGAAAAGGTGGATCACATGCTTCCAGATGTTGGGTGAAGAGAAAAAAAAGAAAGATGCTGAGTCTCTTGGTTTTATGACCTCTGTTGGGCCCCACCTCTTAGTTTCCTGTTCCTGTGTATGTAATGCACTCCGATTGGCTGTCAGACTCCCAGGGCATGCTGGGGCAACTCTTGTGGGCTGTCCTGAGCCCCAGGCTTGGCTGATGTAATCTTCCCAGGTCCCATGTGGTATAATGAAAGGGCTTTGGGCAATTCCTAATATGGTTCTGTCTGAAGGAGACCTTTGTTATGTAGAATCCAGGCTATTAACAAAGGGGGGGGGATGAGTGAGCTGAACCATTCCTTGATGGCCCATTGACAAAGGTGGGGGCTACTAAGAATGAGTCTGTTTCCTTTCTAAAAGCATGTTTCTCAATTTCTCTAGGGATATTCTATATAATCTGCCTTTTTAATTTTTCCTAGGATATTTCATTTTTCCAGGAGAGGGGTGGGTGCTAACTTCCTACAGTAGACAATGAGCTTCTCCAAAGCACAAGTGTCTGTTGATGTGCTGATGTTTTCCAAGCCAATAACTAGATGTAAATGTTTATGGAGAATAAAAATAGAGTTTAAATAAATCTTAATGCATCTCGCTATTTTTAACTCGACTTTCTCTTGCTCTGTTTCTCAGCTTCCAGTTCGAAATGCTTTTTTTTTTTCCCACTCTCCGCCTCCTCTTTTCCAAACTTACCATGGCTACTCTTTACAATTTTATTTCTTCATCTTCCACATCAAAGCTACGGTAGTCTATAGAAAGCAAATTAGAAATGCATGATTTTCCATGAAAAAAGTCTCAGTGCGACTTATAATTCTATTTTTTTTTCCTAGCGTGTGGAATAACATAAATCAAAAGAAGCAATAGTCTACCTTGTGTTTTGACTACTTTGACCCTCTTCAACCCCTGCCAATTTTTATCTCATTTTTGTTTAACTTTGTACATCAGAGTTTAATTTTAAAGCTGGTCCAGAAGACAGTGATGTATAGGTTACATCAAGTATAGCTTAAATTACCCTCTCCCCAGTGATTTGAAGCTGGAGGGGGGGGTCACTCCTGCAATGGGATATCAGTGTGAAAAAGGAATGGACAATACCTGCCCCCTGAACTGACCCATCTTTTGCTACAAAAAATATTTTTTGCCAGGCTATCATTTATTGATTGTTTTTAGATTTTAAAAGACCTTTTCAACTTTTGTTGAAGTTTGTCCCATATATATTTTTGGATGGAGGATAGATAGATAGATAGATAGATAGATGATAGATAGATAGATAGATAGATAGATAGATAGATAGATAGATAGATAGATAGATAGATAGATAGATAGATAGATAGATAGATAGATAGATAGATAGATAGATAGATATGGAAAAACAATACACTGGTTTTCTATTTTGTGACTTTGGTTTCAGTGGGTTGGCAAAAATCAGGTTATTTCAAGGATGGCCCTTGCTAATTTAAAAATGGAGCATTCTGGCATTTTCTCAAGGGGCTTCATGAGAAGGGATAATGCAATGAGTATTGTACCTCTCTGTACCAGGGGTGAAATCCAGCAGGTTCTGACAGGTTCTGGAGAACCGGTAGCAGAAATCTTGAGTAGTTTGGAGAACCGGCAAATACCACCTCTGGCTGGCCCCAGAGTGGGGTGGGAATGGAGATTTTGCAATATCCTTCCCCCAGGAGTGGGGAGGGAATGGAGATTTTGCAGTATCCTTCCCCCAGGAGTGGGGAGGGAATGGAGATTTTGCAGTATCCTTCCCCCAGGAGTGGGGAGGGAATGGAGATTTTGCAGTATCCTTCCCCTGCCACGCCCACCAAGCCACGCCCACCAAGCCACACCACGCCCACCAAGCCGCGCCCACAGAACCGGTAGTAAAAAAAATTGGATTTCACCACTGCTCTGTACCCTTTGGAATTTTAGCATTGTCCTGTCTCATTAGATGCATGAATGTTTATGTTACATATTTTTGTCCCTCTAATACACACCTTGAGAGGCCTTTTTCCTAGTTCTCCTGCAAGATATCTGATGCTTTTTTTCTTGTTTTTCTGTTGACTTTTACACATCTATAGCCAAATTTTAATTAAGCATACTCTCTGGATGCCTGAACTCTCAATAGGAAAAGACACTCTAGCTTTATTTCCAGGGGACTAATTGTATCAATTTAAGTCTCTTTTTCTGATCTCTGCTATCACAACAACTTAAAAATTGTTTTCAATACCATCAAGTGCACCTAAAATGTAGAATGGTATATGTGAGGTCAAAATCTATTCCGCTGAAGTCTGTTTTTTAGCATTACAAGAAATAACGTACACATGCTATTGTTTATTCCTGCAAGACTTGCATTCCATAAGTATATACTATGCTGTTTTATCTTTATTAGCATTATCTTGGCCATTATTAGTTAATGATTTGCACATGCATGTTCTCATAAACATATGCTCACATCCATTGTCCAAATAACACTTACTTGCTACTTCCATCTCCGGCTGTGTTGACAAAAGTATAATGTCCAAATTTTAGGAAGTAACATTAGTGGTATGTCTGCAACTAGTAAGCGAACAACAGAAATAGTGTGTTCATTGCCTTTTTAGGAAAGTGATTGAGAGTTGGACAGGGAAGACTGAGTTCATCTCCAGTAGAAATCCTTAATTTAAATTAGAACTGGCACCCATTTCAAACTTCTTCATTAAATGTGGTAGGGAGGTTTTCCACATTTCTCCAAGAAAAGGAGAAATCATCTAACAAGGGCAGGTATATTGGTTGGAAATAAATGAGGGGAACTGGCTGTTGGCCATTCCATGTTTCAAAACTTCTCCAAGGAAGCCAGGCCAGTTCTCTATATACCTTTGACAGGTAAAGTGGTTCTGCTGCTTCCTATACAGATTGCCTACAACATTATTGTATGCATGCTCCATTTGGCAACCCTACCAGCTGCACTTCATGTTTCTGCAGAGTGTAGAGCTTCAGCAGAAAGGCAGTGATGCAAAATGGGTTGAGATATGTCAAGGCCAGAATTTTATGCTTCCCCCTTCCTGGTTTTATAATGGGAGACAATTTGGGAAAACCTTTTTTAAAATGTTTCTTTTTTTTTAGATTTTTCACTATGGTGTGTGCATGGTTTTTGCCTCAAAGCATCAAAAATCCCATTGCTGTTTGTGGTCACTTTACTCAGAGTGGGTTCTCAAATTAAAAAAAAAAACAGGTTTGGTAAAAGCATCTTCAGCTGGGGTTCCAGGTTGCCCCTCAAATGTACAAGATCAGGGGTGAAATCCAGCAGGTTCTGACAGGTAGCGGAAATTTTGAGTAGTTTGGAGAACCGGCAAATACCACCTCTGGCTGGCCCCAGGAGTGGGGTGGGAATGGGGATTTTGCAGTATCCTTCCCCTGCCACGCCCACCAAGCCACGCCCAAGCCACACCACACCCACCAAGCCACGCCCACAGAACCTGTAATAAAAAAAATTTGGATTTCACCACTGTACAAGATGCATGTTGAATTGTTAAGTTGTGAAATTCTGGGGAGTGTTCTGTAATGTCAAGAATTGGAAGGGGGGATAGAATGTTGATAATGATGTAGGGGCAATTTCTGTAAACACCAAAGTAGGACAACCAATAAATGAATTAAAAAATGTACTACTCATGGAGAAATAAACTTAAATTATAGCATCTGAAATTGAGCTTGGTTGGGAGCTGATGCAGGATTATTATTATTTTTCTAAAGTCCAGAATGAAGCTGAAATTCTGCAGCTATCCGAAGAATTGTAGAACCAATGCATCTCTTCTGAACCAAATGACCTTTTCTTTTCATTAGGTTACGAACCATTAAATGTTAAGGAATGTTTGGAAGGTAGGTAGTGTTTTTCATAATGGGGTGGGTGGGGCCAGAAAGCAAATTCCATTTCTTGGAAGACCACCCCTCCCATTTAAAAACTAAACACCTTTGGGGGGGGGGAAATTGGTAAGGCATGTTAACCAAGGAAGTAAATGTGGAGAAGCCACGTGCAATTTGTATTTGCGATGTGAAATAAAAAATGAGAATAAGAAAAGAGATGAATGAACGTTATGAATGAGTCTAGCTTTCCAATGACATGAAGTTTGAACAGAATAAATAGCCAACAAGAGGCACCTGCCCCAAAGCTGGTTAATTGCAATTTTAAGCCACATTTCTTTGTCTCTAGTGTATGAGGGTGACATGAGTACAAGGCGAGCAAATCAATGATAGTGTCAGATTTTCTTAGTTTCCACATTGCGTTTGACCTGGATGACACCAATGGTAGTCACAACTAACAAGGAAAATGAATCCGTCTGTCCTGATTTTATCACCCTAATGAGCACAAACAAAATATGTAGAGAAATGCTTTCCCCAAAGTTCTCGAGGTGCCTGCTCCCATCCCTCAACCTGTCCTTCCATGAGCTGAGATGAATGTCAGTTGCAAAGGACTGGGAAAACAATCCTGTCATTATTCTGGAAGTGTGTTTTAGCTTGCAAAGGATCATTGGTAAATAACAAAAGAAAAGATATGTCAGGCATTAAAGAAGTGGCTGTGGCATCTTAATGAAAGATTTAACCTCAGACTTCTGTGTTTTAATAAGGTGAGATCATGCATCCCAGTATCTGTGGTTGAACTATGATTTGTAATTGAAACCATAGAGATTGGGGGCATGCTTAGCACTAAGACCAAGCAAACCACATTATTGCCCACTGCCATGATCGTCCATCCAGGGTCTGCTCTAACTTCTTCTCAGAAGATAGCTTTCATAGATCACCCAAGGCTTCATCTAATTCAGCATTATTTCACCCAGTGGCTAAAGTTGTTAATAACAAGCATAATTTTCTTCAATTAAAGCTTTTTTTACATTCATCTATGTTATCTACCATTCTATCAGGAACATCTTGTTTTTCCAAAACAGACATTGAGCGTAGTGCTGTGTAGTAGAGAAAATATTGCAGGCTGGGTTAAAATTCATGTTGATCCATCTTGGAGCTCAGTTGTAAGGAGAAAGAGAGAGAGAGAGAGAGAGAGAGAGAGAGAGAGAGAGAGAGAGAGAGAGAGAGACAAGACAGACAGACAGACAAAGGGAAAGGGAAAGGGAAAGGGAAAGGGAAAGGGAAAGGGAAAGGGAAAGGAAACAAAAGGATCAGGAGAGAGCGAGAATAAGGGAAAGGGAAAGGGAAAGAATGAGAGAGAGAACGAGAGAGAGAGAGAGAGAGAGAACGAAAGAGAGAGAGAGAAAACGAAAGAGAGAGAGAACCATATTTTGCAACCTACCCATTCTCTGTTGCTGCAAAGACAAAATAAAAAGGTTAAATCTTATGTAGGTAGTCCTGTTGGCAAAAAGGGGCCAGAAGCAACATCAGAAAGTGTTCCTACTGATTGATCTTGTGAATATAGTGATTGGCTAAGCATCATTACATGAGGGATACTAATGGGAAGAGACCCAAGATAAAATGGGTGGGAATACCTATTTCATCAATATCACTCTAAGAGGAACAGCACACCTGTTTATGTAGGTCACTTGAGCATTTTTTTTATTTTGAAAGATGAGTTTCACAAGCCTGCAACTTGAAGATGGAAGATGAGTTTTACTCTTACTTCATCCAGTTTGCTTATTTGATTCTGACTTAGTACATGGTGCGAACATGCCTGTTGTGGTTTCAAATAGCTGTTTACAACTTGGTAACCCATCATTGCATTTTCAGACTGGGCAATATCTATTGGATATCTTGCACGTTGCACCCAATGCTTAATGCATTCTTTGCAAGATGGGTCCTTCCTCTCCCCCTGTGGGTTACCTTGCAACTTTCAGAATAATTTGAGTTATGGGCATTGTCCTGCACCCAGTCAGAAAAGCCGTATTAATGGTGTATGGTGTAACCAAGAGTATAATGGTGTATGGTGTAACCAAGAGTATAACTTTACTGAAGATTCCATGTGGTTACAGCAGCAGAAAAGCCAGTTCTAATTTCGCGCGAAAACAGCATAGGAAAAATTTCCCTTTTCCCCCTGGACCTCCAATTGCCCCCTGGACCTCCCACCAGTCATTTGTACTCTCTTTCTTTTGGGAAGATCTGTCTGCCTTGGACTTTCCCAGTTGGTGACCTTGAGGTGTTGGGTCGGTCTCAGGCTTCCAGTCAGCACACTTGCATTCCAAATTTCCCTCCCAAACCTCCCTTACATTCCAATGCCTTCCTTTCCCCCCCCCATCCCGTTACAGTTGTCTGGTTGCAAGCGGGGCTGTGTAGTGAGTCAACCATGACACGTCAAGGCACAAGACTGGAAAATGGGATACTGTGAGTTCTAGTCCCACTTCGATACAAAACCCGCTGGGTGACCTTGGGCTAGTCCCTCTCTGTCACAGCTAGGAAGCAGGCACTTCCAAAATTTTGTCAAGAAAACTGCAGGGACCTGTTTAGCCAATTGTCAACATTGACTCAATGGAACAACAAAAATGCCAGCGGTGAAATCTACTTACCTTCCCTACCAGTTCGGAAGCCCGTGCTTCGTGCGCGCGCGCTTCGTGTGTGCCTTTTCACTCTCTGGGCATGCACAGGCGGCTTTGCACATGCGCAGAGGGTTAAAAACAAGAAAATGGCGATGTCCGGGTGGGTGGGCGGAGCCTCGTGCTGCTGTCGCTACCGGTTCTCCGAACCACCGGCGGCAGCCACCGCTACCGGTACACCACTGAAAAATGCCCTAGAAAAATGGTGATATGCTTAGTAGACTTTACCTTTCCTTTAAATCTGAAATAATAGTTTTTGCAAGAGCTAGACCCTTTCATTCCTGCAATTTGTTACATGTCATTTTGACCAGGCAGGTCCTAAATTATTCCAGATTCAGATATTCAGAATATCTTCGGGGCTGAATTTGCTCTGCTTTTTATTCCTAAAATCTTTTCTCTTCCCCCCCCCCCAAATCATTTAGTAGACAAGAGGTAGATTTATATAAAGAATAAGCTTTCCAATTTGTTCTGCCATTCCTGTTAACTGGCAAAGTTTTCTCTCCTCCTCCCCCCAATAGAATTTCCATGAAAGCATGATTTAATTTGCAGTTAATTAACTCATCAAATCTTCATTGTGATTAATCAATTAATGCTTTCCATCCCAGCTGAGACATTCATAATTTCTTATGAATAAAATGGGCCCTAAAGAAAATCGTATCGCAAGGTGATCAGTGGAAGTGAATGACAGCTCCTTGAAGTGACACTTTTGAATAAGGTATCCTGGATGCTCCTTCAGTTAACGACTGAAATCCGTAATAGCCATTGAGATGATGCATTCATTAATTATGGATTAAAATGTGAGGTTTACAATCAGAACTCATCCGTGGTGGAAAAGGTTTAACAATAGGTAGGAAAGGGATGAGAGGCATGGACTGGTGATGTAAAAGCTGAGAAGGAAGGGATAGGTAATGTGGTTGTTGTTGTTGTTAGTTGCGAAGTCGTGTCCGACCAATCGCAACCCCATGGACAACGTTCCTCCAGGCCTTCCTGTCCTCTACCATCCCCCAGAGTCCATTTAAGCTCACGCCGACTGCTTCAGTGACTCCATCCAGCCACCTCATTCTCTGTCGTCCCTTTCTTCTTTTGCCCTCAATCTTTCCCAGCATTAGGCTCTTCTCCAGTGAGTCCTTCCTTCTCATTAGGTGGCCAAAGTATTTGAGTTTCATCTTCAGGATCTGGCCTTCTAAAGAGCAGTCAGGGTTGATCTCCTCTAGGACTGACAGGTTTGATCGCCTTGCAGGTAGGTAATGTGCAGGTAGGTAAGGTGGTACCTACCCCCAGATGTTTTGAACTGTATCTCTTGTAAGACCTCCTCATTCACCTTGCAAGCTATGGGGGACATGATCTGAAATCAGAACCATCCAGTTCAAGAGGTAATTAGCCATGGCATAAAGCCATCTTTATCTAATGCAAAGTATCTTTCCATCCTCAACAAACCAGGAGACATTTTGTTTCTGTTCTTTCAGACAGACCAGATCCTCATTTGACTTGACTTGAAGCAAGCAGGCTTTGTGGAGTGTTTCATAAAACTTGCAAAACCTATTTGACCAGGGGGAAGAAACCATATTTTACCACAAGCAAAGCATAGCTCCCTTAAAGATGGATGTCAGGGATTATACGATGGTTTATCTCTGGGTATCTTTCATTTTCTAAATCAAAATCTGCTGGGGGAGCTGATAGACACCCCAAGATATAGCCTGTTAAAAGGGTTTTTAGCTAGAAATGTATGAGTAGGGATCATCTTTTGAAACCTCTATGTCAGGGGTCTCCAACCCTAGCTGGCTGAGGAATTCTGGGAGTTGAAGTCTGCCAGGCTTAAAGTTGCCAAGGTTGGAGACCCCTGCTCTGTGTTCCACCGTGATTCAGAAACAGACTTCTCCCTCAATTTATATGTCTTCTTTAAAGAAACAGACTAGGTGTTGCTTCGTCACCAAAGAAAGAACCTTCAACAGATATGTAGAAGGTATCAGCAAGCATAAAACCATATAAAAGCATTGTTTGTTGAAAAAGCCATTGTTGAGTGGGCTTGCACAAATGCATTGAGTCTAGACCATGGTTTGTAAACCTCCATGCTTGGGTTAGGGTTATCACATCACGCGAAGCCACAGATTAAAAAAACCACGGATTAGTGTACTGCACAGTAGCATCAGTCCAATCTTGATTGAGCTCAGAAAGCTAAGGAGGGTTAGCAGTTGAATGGGAGAGCACCCAAAATTATTATCAGGACTGTAGAGTAGATTGAAAAGTTTTATTTTTTATTTTTTGAAGCAGTTGGCCAAGTATTTAGTTGTTCCTGTTGCCAGGGAACCATATGCGAGTTTCCATGACATCAGCACCTGGAAGTAAGGCTTATTTTGTGAATGTGATCAGAGGTTGAATGGGATTCCCCTTGAATTCTGCAAAGGAAAAAAAAATATCCACATTTTATTCCTTCTCTCCACCCTTAAATGTGCAAGAATTAAAAAAGAATTTCTGTTTTTCATCTGGCATTTGGCATGCCAGGCTATTCTTTGAGTTAGAGGCCAGCTTGTTAGCTTATCCTAGTTTTGTTGGCTGAGCAAACAAAGCAAACCACAACCATGGCTTGCCATCTATTGGCAGATCTATGAACAGGAGACCTGCAAGGATGGTGTGAGGGATGCCATCCTTTGGTCCCACCCAACTAGACTGCTCTTGTTGCTTTATCTGCATTATATGGCTTAAAGATGGAAATATGTCTCATCCTGGACATAAACTGTTTCAACTCCTCCCTTGAGAGGCCACTACAGAGCATTGTATGCCCAAGCAACTAGACACAGAGAGAGATTTTTCCTTCATGCCATCACTCTGCTGAACACTTAATTTCACAGTTCTGTCTTTTGTCTAAGTGTAGTATGGCTGTATCACTTTTATCCTTCTCATCTGTTCCACTACTTTCTCTGTTGGTATCACTATTATCCTTTATTGTGATTACTATTAGTTTGTTGTTTTACACGTACACTAAAAGCTTCTGCACAGCAGACAAATTCCTTGTGTGTCTAATCACACTTGCCCAATAAAGAATATTCTATTCTATAGATACTTTTGCCCCTTTCCTGCAAAGCCAGATCCACAAACCTTCCCCCACTACAACACACTGAGATCTCCAAAGGCCTTGCTGGCCCAGTAGCTTAAGTCTTCCTCGCTTAAGTCATATTTTGGGGAAACTTATTCACTTCAGAGTAAGGAAACCCCCATGGACAACCTGGAACATACTTCAGAGGAAGCACAGAATAGCCCAGTCCAGGGGTGAAATCCAGCAGGTTCTGACAGGTTCTGGAGAACTGGTAGCGGAAATTTTGAGTAGTTTGGAGAACCGGTAGTAGAAATTTTGAGTAGTTCGGAGAACCAGCAAATACCACCTCTGGCTGGCCCCAGAGTGGGGTGGGAATGGGGATTTTGCAATATCCTTCCCCCTGGAGTGGGGAGGGAATGGGGATTTTGCAGTATCCTTCCCCCTGGAGTGGGAAGGGAATGGGGATTTTGCAGTATCCTTCCCACTTGAGTGGGGAGGGAATGGGATAGAGCGGAAGCCCGCCGCGTAGGGAGGGGGGGGAGAGGTGGGTGGGCGCCGTACCACCAACAAAAAAGGGGAGGGAATGG
>QLTV01012195.1:1389468-1420195 GCA_003457575.1 Thermophis baileyi
CCCCGTCCCGGCTCCTTTTGGGAAGAGGGGAATCTGGAGCCGGAGAGGCAGGCTCGCTTTCTCACCCCCCCCCACCAGCTTTCTTTTCCTCTTCTTTACTGGCCCGACCCTTCGAGGTAGCTATTTTTCGTTTTAGAGGAAGAGACGCAGGGGACGGAAGAGGAGTGGGGTTCCTAGGAAAGACACCCCCCCCCGCTCCTGTTTGGAGTTCTTTGCGGGACTTTGGCTTTTAAAGGGAAGCCTTTTTGGGTCCAGATCTTCCGGAGCGCCAGACACACTTGTACACTGGTGCTTTATAATCCCCCTACCCCCGTCCAGGTGGACTTCTCGCCCTCTTTGCTGGGTCCTCCCCCCCCCCTGCAAAGAAAGGATGGCGGAGGTATTTTGCCTGTCTTCTCCTGCCACTGGAGGTTTAGGGGGTGATGGTGTGCATTCCTCCGTTCAACTTTCTTTCTGGTTCTTTCTTAAGGGGTTGGGTGGGCTGAAGGACAAGCAGCTCAGGATTCTTTCTTTTCCTTTCCAAGATTGAGGGGTTACAGGAAATGAGAGCAAAAAGATCCTGTGCTTTGTCAGATGAGGACAATAATTGGTTGTTGTTGGGTTTTTTTTTTTTTGCATTTTCTTTCATACTTCCAGAGTTTTATTTTTCTTATTCTTCTTCCTTTGTTCCCCCTCCCATCACACAACTTATCACTTTTTTGGGGTATGGCTATACAGTATTTGCAAAACCTGAGATTAAAAGATTCAAGGTATGAATCTAGACACCCTTTCCTTTGCAGCTTGACCTGCTATCTTCCTTCCTCCCTTCCTCCCTTCCTCCCTCCCTCTCCCTTCACCTTCCTTCCTTCCTTCCTTCCTTCCTTCCTTCCTTCCTTCCTTCCTTTTTTCCCCTTCCTTCCTTCCTTCCTCTTTTACATTTTATTGGCAGTCATCTTTAACTCAGGTGGGCCACAATAGAATCTGTGACACCAATTCATTGGCCCATTTGCCCTTCTGGATTTGATGGGCTGATTGAGGGCAGATCATGTGTTTGCTTTTCATTCATTCCCCATAAACCTGGAAAAATCACTTGCCATGGTAACAGTGACTCCATATGACGTCAGGCGTGTGGCCTTTGAAGCAGGGTCAGTATAACTTTTGTCAGAGTGTTGGTTCACCTCTACCACATGCAGTGTGTCTGTGGGCCTTGGGTTTTTACAAGCAGTTGTGCTACCAAGAAGATGGTCTGGGGGGGAGGGGACTCCTAGTTCTTGCCGAGGGAAGGCGTATTTTACAGTATCTTCTAGGAAATATCTTGATCCGCAAGATTACAACTTAGGGAGGTTTTGTAGGTGGCACTTTTTAAGACAGTATTTGTATATCTCATAGAGCCAAGACTTCACTATCGTAACTTATTTCTCCCCAAAGCAGGTTTCTGTTTATTGCCTCCTTTACCCCTTCCCCCCCACCCCAAAAGGAAGAGACTTCTCCTCCCACCCCCTCTGTTGAGCATCATTTAAACATCTGGAAAGTTTACTGTTCTCCCGTATAGTGTGTGAAAAGATATGCACACACATACAAATTTCATTGTGAAAATGCTTTCTGGATGAATGTGAGTTTTGCTTCCAAACGGATTCGCAATTCCATTTTATGAAATGGATTTTTTTTTAAAAAAAATATTTTGCTAAAATGGAAAGGCCGCCTTGCAAACTGTGGTTCATTTCAAGGTGAAGTTAGGTCTTATTCTTCAGGTTGAACCAACTGTGAAAAGTCACACTAAACAGGAGCGAAAAGTTTCTAGTCCATAAGCTTTGAGGTTGGAGTGGGTGGGGATGGTGTGATTATTGTATTGTACTTTGAGGTATGGATGGATGTGTGATTTGCTTGTGAAAGTTTAGTTTCTCTTTTCTTTTCAATCCAGAACTGGGTATGAGTCAGTTCTTCTATGTATGCTTTATTGGGAAAAAGTAAAGTATCCTTTTTTTTTTTTTTTAGGGGCTGGGTAGGCTAAATAAAATGCAAAGGGTAGCAAAGCCTGTTTTGCCAACATGCTAAATTACTGTAAAACAGTTATCAAATCTAGCCTGGAGCCTTTCTTTTTTTTGTTGTTGTTGTTCAGATGTCCTAAAACAGTGCATCTCTCTCTCTTTATATTTCTAATAAGCAAAACATCGCAAGTTAGTGAAGAAAATTCATTTTTTTTAAAGTAAGATTATAGGTAGCTTTAATAGGAGATAGAAGAACAGACCTGCTCTATCAAAACGTCCCATCAAAATGACTTTGTTTCATATTTGATTTAATTGTCTCTCTCCTGACAGGCACATTTATCAATAGCTTAATGGTCAATCCGATGTTGGCAGAGTGAAATGCTTTCATTCTTTCTCCCACATTCGGTTTGCCTTGATCAAAATAATGTCTTTGGTCGATGGTCCTATGGGCTGCTGGAGAGAAGACATGGAAACTCTGCTTATTTAGGGTAGGGGAAGCACAAATGAGCGTGAAGTTAATGGTGTTCTCTAATGTTAATATCCCGCAAACTATGTCTGTACACAGAAACACACACAGAGATACCCACCCACACCTATCTTTGATTTCACAGCTGCAAGTTATAAGATTCATGGCTGCTCTTCGGGTGCATTTGGAGGGATGACAAATGTACTGCTTTGTAGTGATAGAGCAAATAATGTGTGTGTGTGTGGGTTTACATGCGTTGGAGAGAAAGCACACACAAAATTTACCGCTTTGTAGTGATAGAGCAAATAATGTGTGCGTGTATGGGTTTACATATGTTGGAGAGAAAGCACACACACACACACACACACACACACACACAAAAACACACACACACACACTTGCGTTGATTCATCTTTCAGGAAATTCAGTCTTCCAGACAAGCTTGAAAAATATTCTTGGAAATATCTACCCATCTACCTACCCACCTACCCCGTTCTCTGTCTCTCTCTTTCACTCTCTCTCTCTCTCTCTCTCTCTCTCTCTCCTCCTCCAAACGGAAAGGTCCGTTCAGCCATAAAAAAAATAAAAGAAGCAAAGTTGTTTTGCTAGCTTCATTAGTGTTCACCTAATTAGCTGTAAACCTGATGGATTCCTGACAGCTTTAATGATTGGAGATGACAAGCTCCACGCAGTGTCATCCAGTGGAATTAGGTTTGGAACTAGTTTGATGTAATCAAGTTGATATTACACAGTCCTGGTTGCCTTTAGTTGAGCATTAACTCAATTTTCTGCTGCAGGTGACAAATGGGTTTTGGTACCTGGATAATCATGTCATAGGAATTAGGGCCCTCATAATGGTCTGGAGTAGAATAACAACAACAAAGCACTCCTGGCTGCACGGCGAGCTTGCTGTGCAGAACAGAGGCAGGTGTGCAAATTCTTTGTGGTTTTTTTTTTGGCTCACAGGGTTCACACACCGCAAGGGAGAAGACTGAATCTGTCCCAAAGACTCTGGAATCAGTGGAAAGGACATGGTGGGTTTGTTGGCTTTAGGTCTTAAGTTAAGTGGCACGGACAGAACTGGTAGATAAAGAGGAGCTGAGAAAGGCTTCTAGGAGTGCACGGTGGATTTGGGAAGTTAGGTTAAAAGATGGTGTACATTGAAAGAAGGTGCAGAATAGCAGGTTTCTGTTTAGGAAAGCTGAGGATCTTATATGAATCGACGACCATCGGGACGATCAGTTTGAAATGACACCTGTTCATGTATTTAAATGCTTAAAATATAAAACACTGTCTTTTCAGATGGTGGGGGGAAGGTGTGGCTGTAATCATATTTTGGAGAGGAAAGATAATAAATGATGTCTCTGCACCCAAGGCATAATTTGGAGAAGAGGCCTGTTTTTGCCTTGTTAAGGTGCACCCTGGTTTTGATCCTCTTCCGGGGATTTGGGGGGAAAGGTGCTGAGATTAAAAGAGCCGAGGTATGAATCTAGACACCTTCAATTGAGAGGTCCCACCTGAGGCTTAAAAAAAATTGGAAAATAATGTTTGCTGCTTGGCAAAACACTTGGGTGGGAGCCCGAATGATGAAGTCCTAGGACAACTCTGCCTTGGACAGCTACTGTCTCTGGCTCGCACTGTTCTATGGGCTGAGATGTCTTCTCCAGAATTGTGTGCGTGGTGTTGTATGGTTGTGTGTTTAGTAAAAAACCTTGAAAGAGACTTTTTAACTTTGGCCACAGAAGGTGGAGGAATGGGATTTTGTTTGTTTTTCTGCCTCCCTCTGTTTCCTTCTGTTGTATTTTGGTTTTTAAGTCTTGAACCACTTTGTTGATCTTACATCACAGTGCAGCTGGCAACTTTTCAGAGGCACAAAGTGGGATGTGAATGAATGCAACATACCTAATTTTCCCTCTTCAATTCCAGCAGTTCAGGCAACTGAAATTCGCCTGAGCTTGTATTTTACAAGTAGCTTTGCGCCAGCGATTTTGAGCAGCAAAACATAAGAAACAAAACAATTTGTATTCTCTTAATTTTGGATCCTTTCCTTTGCAGCTGACCTGCTATCTTCCTTCCTTCCTTCCTTCCTTCCTTCCTTCCTTCCTTCCTTCCTTCCTTCCTTCCTCCTTAGATTCTTCCCAGCAGGAAGCTGACAAAATGATTAGTTATGATTGCCCTTTGCTTATTCCACTCCCTCCCCTCCTGCAAAGTATTAGGAACAATTACAAACAAAAAGAGAGAAAAAGGGGATCTGGCCACTGTCCCCTCCCCAAAGCAATCCTAATTCCACCAAAAAGCTGGTTGAAAAAGAGAATTTTCTGGAATCAGCTGACACGACTCCTATTAGCTTGACAGCTGTCAATTAGCTCTTCAGTGTTCTCCTGGGCCACTAGTTTATTGTGTGCTGTTGATGTTGTCATTTTCGTCTCCGTTTTGCCTTGAGCGCTGTGATGAGCTGGAGTGAAA
Organism: Thermophis baileyi; assembly: GCA_003457575.1. Taxonomy (NCBI): domain Eukaryota; kingdom Metazoa; phylum Chordata; class Lepidosauria; order Squamata; family Dipsadidae; genus Thermophis; species Thermophis baileyi. Next base: position 1,394,368 of record QLTV01012195.1, read on the forward strand.
TAGTCAATAACTGATGTATCAGCAGTTATTTCTTAACATTGGCTTGCGAGTCTGCATTTTGCCCCCTCCCCCCCTTTTTTAAACCTATACTAAAGATTGTTTTGTAAAGTGATTAGAATGAATTGTGACTGCTGCAGGGTTATGGGGAATGCGGTCTATTGCTATGTGTGATGCGAGGTAGCAATAATATCTTCAGTTTTCCCTGTTTGTCAAGGCTGCTTCTGTGATCAGAGAGAACGCTCGAAAAGGAAGACGCTGTTTCTGGGCTCAAGATCCCTTTCAGAGCAAAGCAAATTGGGGAGGGCGTGAGCTTGCACCGTTGTGTGTACAAATGGGTTAGTAAAAGGGTGAATAAAAAAAAAGAAATTATTCGCACCTTGGACAGAGACAGAGAACCTATCCTGTATACTCCAAGCTGTGGGTATCCCTCACATTGCTTTATGTCCTGGCCATTTAGAAGGCAATCTGTCTGCAGATTTTATTTACAGTTCAAATGGATCTCCAAATTCTTAATATTAAGCAGAAATTAGCCACCATCTCTCAGTGCAACATTACTATGAATTAGGCAGATATGCCTAGAAACCGTGGCTGTAAAAAAAATCGCATCATCTTAACATGATTTTCAAAATCATTAGGTATTAGATATAAAAACAGCCACTTCCAATATTAAATTCTTGGAATCCTTTTCATTTTTTCAGTGACACTCCCAAATTATGGCTTATCGGTTGAAATATATTTTTTGAAGAAGAATCTGAAGGCGAATGCAATATATGGCATTTAATAATAATAGTGATATAGACTGGTTCATCTAGACAGATAATATGCAGTTGTAATTAGAGGGGATAGACAGGCATTCATTTTTAAATTCTTTGACACATGCATAAAATTGTCATCTTATCTTATTCTATGACTATTTTATGTTAGCTTGATAAAGTGTCCTGATACATGCACTTAAATGTCTCTAAGCCTTTCTTTCTTTTTTTAAAAACCCAGACAGATTAATTCTAGTTTCCAGCATTTGCAGACTCATTAAATTAATTTCCTAAATCTGACTAAACAGAGAATGTCTTGTATTTCAGTAACACATAACAAGAGGGAGGGAACGCATCATTTGATTAGGCTGTTCTTGTTTTAAAATATATTTTTTTAAAAAAAAGATTTGGAAAGAAAATGCAATGGCTTGAATGCATTTATAAGCCTATGAATTATAATTTGGATAAATTTTGAGGAAAACATGATGATGATTTATCTCAAAAATAAAAATCCAGTGTTAAGGGCTTCCTTCCTTCCTTCCTTCCTTCCTTCCTTCCTTCCTTCCTTCCTTCCTTCCTTCCTTCCTTCCTTCCTTCCTTCCTTCCTTCCTTCCTTCCTTCCTTCCTTCCACCAGCCAATGAGATTAACATGTAAGGACAAAAATAATCAAGAGACTTCTGAGTATTTGCCAGTTTTCTAGCACCACATAAGTTTCATTACAAATAATGGACTTTGAAGAATAATTTAGTCTTTCATGTTATCAGGTCTCTTCCTAACTGATCGCTGCTCTTTTCTTTTGGTCTATAACAATGTATTTTAGATGTTTAGTTTCTTGGGTAGAGTCTGTCATATTTCCCAGTTCAACTTTCAGCCAGTAAAAATCTAGCTGAACTTCTTAGAACAAGGCTATCATCCCCCCCCCCTTTTTTTAAAAAAAATTGGCTTAATTTTCTTTCCCCTCCCCTCTCATGCCAGGTTTGAAATTATAGCATCTTCTTAACAAGGCTGATGCTCAGATTGGGAGGTCAAAAGGCCAGCTGCTTAGCCTGTATTAGAGAATTGGGAAGGCAGGTGGAAAGCCTTGTCCGAACTCTGGACCGGCATAATATTTTTTTGTTAAGGAAAAAAAAAAGGTATTGTTCTACATTTTAAGATGACTGGGATGCATTAATATTCAGTATTTCATTTTCATCATTAAACTGGGTCCAATATCCCACCCTCTCGTGTGCTCTTTGTAGAATTCAGGTTGCATAAAACAGGCCATTTTTTTAATGAACAATTTAATGTAAATGGGATCTGAATTTAAATTAATATTAATGAAGCTTTGAGTGAATTTATTTTGCATACACAAAGAATTGTGACTCTTTCACCCATATACTCTTGTGTCTGTATTTAGAAGCACATTTTGATAGGAAGGCTGGTTAGCTTTTCTTTTTTCTTTTTTAAATCTTTTACTCTATTGTTTTTAGTGCACGAATACAAATGTTCTGTAAATGTTTTAATACCTTTGTCTCCTTCTTAGAGAAGCATTAGGCAGAACATCCCTTTGCAAACCTGAGCATCTTTTTTTTTTAAATCTCCATTTTTAGTAACTCTTTCTTGTTCTAATTTTGACTTTAGTTCTGCCCTGATGCTTTGAAAGATTGTTTTGAATATTAGTTAGCGGAGTGTAGATGTTTCCTCCTTATCTAATACATTATGTATCCTGGCATGATAGGAGGTTTCATAATTAATTCTGTTAAATATAATTGCTGTAATCACTTTGATACTACACATAATAAAAGTGAATGTGGTAAGCATATGAAAAAATATATAAACACTTTTAACAAGTGTTTAACAAAAAAATATAAACCCCTTTGAATCAAGGTCATAAATGCATTACCCACGTGCCGTCTGAATTTCGTTTGCCTTTCCTTAGTCAATGCAACATCTTTTATCGTCTTCACGGGCTCCATGCAAACAAGTGGATATTTCTAAAAATGAAGAACAACGTTTTCCACTTTGCCTCTAAATATTTCAACCCATTTCTTCTACCCCTTGCAGAAGATAGGACACTACCAACTGAATAAGCAAATGGGTTGTGAAGTAGTTATAAACGAAATGGAAATGGAACCTGTGTTGTGCCTGGGAGTGAGGCATGATGGGAAATTCATACTTACGCTTCAGTTCTCTCCTAAGCCCTTCCCACATACTAGATTTAGTTAAAAAGAGATGATGGCACCCCAGACAGACAAGAAATGCGTGTTAATGTGCTCTTTTAACTCCCTTCCGCTCGTTTTAATGAGGAGCAGTGGATATTTCTTTGAAAATACCGTTGTCCAGGAGAAGGAAATGAAAACACGTATAAGACAGGATGTACATGAAGATCCTGGATTCTGAGCGAAAGACGTTTAATGAGTCCGTTGTTCTTAATTAGTTGCACACCATGCTTAATGCTGCAAAGGTCACTTGATTTTACGATCTCCCCTCAAATGCGACTTTGTAAGTTTCTCCTCAATTTATATTTTACGGCCTTGTGTTTTCCCGAGGAGAGAGGTGAGACGTGGAAAGGAGGGCTGGTCTACCAGTTGTGGGGCAAAGGGTTGGGCCCAATACAGGATGTTTGGGTGTCTTTGGGCATGCTGGGTGAATTTAACTTCTGAAAGCTGAACAAACAAAATCCTGGCCATCCCGTTAGCAAATTGTTCTCAAGCGAAGGACAGGGGACCGTGGTTTTTTTTGGTTTTTTTTTTTTTTTTGAAGTATCTCTGGGCTTTGTGCCCATGAGCCCTTTTCTTGCTAGGTCAACCTTGCTGCCTGAGGGCCAAATCTCAGCAGGCGTCTCCGGCATGTTTGGCGAGAGCAGCTGAGACTGGCAGCCATCACTCATACCTCTGTGACACCGAGTCTGTTTTTGATGGCAGAGAATGATAAAAAGGCCTGGAACTATAGAGCCCCTGTAATCAGGGCCAGCGCTGATATCCGTTTCAACTTTGACAGCTTCTTCCTTTTCTATTTTCACCGCCAAGACTGTCTCAACTCTTTTTTTTTTTTTTTGACTCCCTTTTCTGTCTTTCTTGTTTCATGGACTTGATCATTCTCAGATGCTGGGAATGAGTCTGTTTCTTTCTTTTCCTTCTTCTTTTTCTTCCCAAGCCCCGCACCGGAAAGGGAGGGGAATGCTGAATGCTCCTTTTGGGGCTGGGCAGGTGTGAGAAGGAATATATATATATATATATATATATCTCAAGAAGCAAAACATGTGATATAGTAAAGCAGGAATTATGGGAAAAGTCCTTTGGTAATGCAATTAACATTTCTACAACCTCTATTTCCTTTATAATGCTGTGAGCCTGTTGCTAATTAATGTTCCTCCATAAGATTCTGTCGGAGTTGAGTAATGTTTTTGATCTTTATGCCTGATAACTGCATACTTAATGAGATTTCAAAGCTGTGAGTGCAGCTCGTACAATTATTGACAGATGCCTTTTCTTTGCCATTGGGTTCAGCATCATAAATCCTCTTGCGGTAATGAGGTTCAGAAGTGCCACCCTGCCAGTGAGCTAATGAAAGGAGGGGAGGGAGGGAGGGAAGGGAAGAGGAAAGGAGGGGAGACATTTTTTTTCTTTTAAAATTTACTATGCTGGTGTCAAGCTGTGGGACAATTACTTCAAACATGCTAATTTTTATCTTGCTTTCAATGTCAGGCTTGCTTGTGGTCTCTGCATTGCACTCTCTCCCCGCGCAGCCCCTTTTCCTTCCTTCACCCCCCCCTTGCCTCTCCCTAATAATAAATAAAAATCACATTTAACATTTTTTAGCATGGATCATAACTGCCAAGGACTTTGATAGATGCATGTTCTTTAAGCTCTCTCCCTCTCTCTCTCTCTCTCTCTCTCTCCCTCTCTCTCTCTCTTCCTCTCTCTCTCTCTCTCCTTTCACTTTTTTGGGGGGATGGGGTAGTTTCCCTTCAGCAATTGGACTTCCCTTCCCCCCCCTCTTTTGATGTGAGGAGAGATAGCATGGAGAAGATTTTTTTTGTAAAAAACAAAAGAAAACAACCAAACCCTTGAGGGAAGAGGAAGGGAATGCACAAACTCCATGGGCCTCTTGTCAGTTTGTCCTCCCCCGAACCACTTGAAACAGCGTAGATTTCATTTTTAGACTTGAGGAACGAAATCCTGGTGGAGAAGCCTTGCGCTGTGCCAAAGACTCGATTTCCGTTTCAGCAGAGCTATATATCACTGACCCACCCTTCCCTTGTGACAGAATGACAGGTGTCATTTATCAAACGCAGCCTGCCAAACAGCAGGGAGGGGTGTGGGTTTCGGGAAAAGGAGAGGGGAGGGAGCCGGATACAACATCCCAGGGAATTCTTGGGGAGGGTGGCGGTGATGTCTAGCTCCTTTCAGAGCAGCTTCTCAGAACAGGGAGGCCTCGAGAGCAGGTAGATGCCCTCTCTTGGACCAAAAAGGAGCCTTGATGGATCGACCTGCTTAGTTCTAAGCTTGAGGTCAACTTCTAACCACTCCTCTCTCTTTTTGGGGCGGGGGTGGCTTCTCGGTGAAAGGAGAAAGGGTATCATTGACAGGTATCATTCAAAGAGCTGGAGGTTGTGTAAATGAATCCAGGCGAGCTCTGTGTCACTTGGTTCAGACATACATGATTTGAAGATGGATGTTCTTTAAAAAAAGATTGATGGTGGATAAGCAAGAGTGTGGCGCCATTTATCATTTTGAATATTATTTAGACTTACCGCAGAAAGCTGTAACTTGAGAGTCAGAGGAGCTGGGGCACCAAGAGGTCTAAATGTCCACATTTTTGATGGATGGACTTTCCTCCCCCCCCCATCCCCTCATTCCCCCTTCTCTGCTCAGCTGCACTTTTTCTCTTATTGTTTGTTACCAGATACCACCAGTCGATTGTTGAACAGGAGTCCTTAATCTTGTTTTTAAGGGACCAGACAATTTGTAGGTATGGAAAACAAAGGGCTCATGATAAGAATCTCGGATCATAATAATTAGGTAAACAGGTAAAGAATAGAAGCAGAGTCATGCAGATAGAATCATACCGCTTGTATGATTTTGTACTTGGTGAACTATGAAGTGGAGAGAAATCTTTCTGAACAGGGATTCTTGAGGAATGTCAAGAGAAGCCCAACCACGTTTGAGTAGAACGAATGAAATTTCTCCGGGATAGCCTGGAAAACAGAGTGAGCCTACGAAAGTGAAGGTTAGCTTAGTAACAGGGAAATAACTCTTTGCCAACATAAATTTCTGTTGTGTGTCAAAACATTTGAGCACAAACCAGAATGGATTGCCAAATAAGACAGTCTTCTCTATTTTGAAATCTAGTGTTAAAAACATCAGTTGATTGTCCTTAAGCTTTGTCCAGCTTAATGTCCACCCGAACCTGAATCTCCTTGTGATTATCTCAAGTAATGTCATATTTTTGGCACTGTTCGTGAGATACTCCATTGTTGTTGTTGTTGTTGTTTTCCTAAACAGCCCGTTACCATTTTCAGGAAGAGTCAAGTCTTAAAACCTGGGAGAATTCTGGGTTCGGGCTTAGAATGGTAGTTGTTAGAACCATATATTGTATTAGAAACGTATCGTATTTATAATTACAATGTATTCAGAATGGAAACAGTGCAGTCATGTGTGCTACCAGAATTAAGAAATCGGTTAAGTATGAAGTAGCCATTTAATCAGATTTGTCTCTCTGAGCCGGCCTTCCCTGATGTGGTATCCATCAGATGTGATAGGATGGGATTGCAGCTCCTAACATTTCCAACAGAGAATTGCAATTTCAGGAAATCAAGTTCTAACCCAATACTGTCAGTGATTCTTCAGGGTTGTAGGCAAAACCAGAGATCTTTCATCACCTGGTACATGGGATTGCATGCAAACTGCTTGCTCTGCTCCTCATCTAGACTTATCAGGAAAAAGTTATCCGGGATCGGCTTACATATCTTATCATGTAAATTCTCCTGCGGTGTATTTTCATGGATGACTTTATGGAATGGTCCCCTCAAAATGTGGATCCTGGATTGTTTGAATACACTATAGGCAAACACTTACCTATAGTTAACTGAATTATGGCTTGTTTAATTAGCTTAACATGAACCCTAAGCTGACTACAGAATCTAAAAAAATTTTGGTTTAGTGTGTGGTTCAGCTGGTAGTGTGGGTTTATTTTTATCGCGTTGAAATCTGCCTCCGTGGGCAGCATCCTTTTTCTCTGGTGGATTGACTTCCTGCATGGTTAACAACCTTGACATAGTCCTTCCAGAAAAGTGAGTGTTCTTTTCCTAGGAATTCTGACTTCTTTTCCCAGGAATTCCGCATTGTAGCAATTTGCATTTATAGAGTACATGAGTAAACGAATGATTGTGACTCAACCAGTCCTGTAAATAGCTTGAGAATTAGACTCCTTAATTTGTATCAATTTCCCGTATCAGCTTTTAGATTCCTGTGTATGAAATTTCACGCTGAACAACAACAACAAAAAAGAACAATTAATAAATCAAGTAAGGTTTCTAGTACAGTGGCTAGTTTTCAAGGAATCATGTTTTGCACATCTAGTGCAAAAATGGCACTGAGTCATAGGGATAAAATTATAAAAAAAACCCTCTAATGACTACCGATCGGTCATTTTCAGTTTCATTTTATCTGTTTTCCTGAACCTTCGAGTTCTGTTTTGTTACTCCAAAGAATGTATTCTAAAGTTAACTCTAAAACTTGCATGTTTTTGTGCCGGCTTTCCCCAAAATTAACAATTTGTTTTCCATTTGGCCTAATGCAGTGCATTTTTGTATTCACTCAAGTGATACAGGGGCTTTGTACAGAGCAAATTTCAAAGGAGAATCAAGGTGCAGTTTGTTTGAAGATGTGAAACACAAAATTAAATAAGTCTGCATTCTCACTTCTTACCCATCGAGAGGGCTTTCCAGAGAGAAAATCCTTTGATTTGTGCTGTCTTCAGGCAGATGTGAGCATGTAAACCCATAGATCCATGCAGTATATGTCATTGGCACAGGCTAAGTGCAAACAGCATGAATTGGCTCCATGTCTCTGCAGATCAAACAACCCCAGATGATTCAAAGAAGATTGTGAGCCAGAGAATCAAAGACGGTATTGCTATCTTCTAGGAATATCCTTCTTTTACCTAAAGTTTGTGTGCTAAACTTACTTGGGACGTTCATCTTATGGATGCTAGAGAAAGGAATGAGAAGTTGAATGTCAATGGAGTTTTTCAATCATCCAGGTCATGGTTGTCCCAAAGGTGCTTCTTCTAAAAGGCATCTGGAATATGTTGGAGAAAGTCCAGTTGCCTTTTGGGGGGGGGGAGAAACCACCTTTGTTAGTCAAGTTGGTTGACAGAAGAAAGTGAGCTAGAAAAGGTGTGAAGATATCCAACTTTGCACGTTTCCCTTTTGGGGGGGGGGAGAAACCACCTTTGTTAGTCAAGTTGGTTGACAGAAGAAAGTGAGCTAGAAAAGGTGTGAAGATATCCAACTTTGCACCAGAGAGTGTAGCCCATGCTATCGCTTCTCATATCCTCTACCTGCCATGCCATGTGTGAATTGAGTTCATCACACTGACCTGCTGAAGGTGCGCTGCATGTTAGTATCGGTGAACACATTTCTCTTGCTCTTTCACCCATAAGATGAATATATATTCCTTCCCAAACTTGGTGTCCTCCAAATAGCTTTGAGACTGCAGCTACCATCATTTCTGATCAGCTGGATGTAAAGAGGTGGAATAATCCAAATAGCGCAATTCTTACTGAATGCCAGTTGAACTTTTGATTGAGAAAACCCTCCAGAAATCTGGAAGAAAGGGATGAGTGGAGTAACATGCCCGTAAGCTGAATTCCCAGTGTGTGTTTGTGTGAATCTGTGGGCAAGGGGCAAGAGGGGGAGGGACAAATGATGACATGTATGTCATCATGTCTTTGCGCAATGGCATGACGTACTGTAGATGTCAGATGTAATGGTGGCATTGCCTATTTGTACCTCTTCTCAATAATGTCATGACACATGTGGATATTATAGTAGCTTGTTACAGATGTAATCGTGTGTCTTGGTGAGTATGTATATCGATATATAAGTAAGCAATGCCGGGAGCTGCTATGTATATTATTTATATTCCAATAATATAACACTATACCTTGGGAATGAATTATGTCATTTCTCCAAACAAGACAATGTTAAGATTGATTCATTAATGACTTAAGATCATTCTATCACAGAAAGGAAGATAATATGTACTTCAGGCTCAAACCAGCATATCTGGATCCTTAGAGAAACCTGAAAATGGGACACTCTCTAATTTGTTTATAACACATTTCGACCCACACAGTCTCATAAGAGCAGTTCTCTCTCTTTAGCGGAGAAGAAAGGGATATTTACTATTTGTTAGGAGACATAAAGTAGAACCTTCAGCTGCTGAGGATATCAATATTGTCAAAGTAATTTCAGAACAGCCAGGCCGTCCTTGCTGGTCTTGGCTACCCTCCAGATACGGGGACTTCAACTCCTAGAATTTCCTGCCAGTCTGATGATTTCTAAGAATTTAGACTGTCGAACTTCTTGTGTCTGAACTGGCAAAGTTCAGTCTAAACCAAGATCAGAAAACTGCAAACATGACTCTTTCTTCTTCTTCCTCCTCCTCCTCCTTTCATCCATCTCTTAATAACATGTCTGTACATGTGAGGAAATGGGTTTCCTTCTTTATTCTCCTTTCTCCTTGCTTGAGTCAACCTTAGGTGGAAGGAGGAAGATTGGGTAGACTTGAGAAGCATCAAACGTGAGGAAAGGCTATCACACAAGCAAGCGAGAATGGTGGATTTGTGTATACCGGAATTCAAGTAGTAAATAAAATATCTTCTTACTGGAAATCCCCCCAGACCTTTCCAATGGGGCTTCATCTTTATATTTTGATGAGTGAAATCTGCTAAATGTCAGCATCATGCATGAATGTTAATAAACCCCATTGACTGAGAAGCGCCTGAAAACTATATTATACTTTTCAATCATGTAATTCTAGCTGGGCGATTACAGCTATCAATTGAGAATGAGGAATACTGCACAGAAGCTAAAGAATTTCTCTGCTCATGCAGTTTTCCCTCCAAAATCTTTCCTCCAGATTTTCTTTCTTCAATAGGAATTGCTTGAACTTCCTGCTTTACACTTATTTAACAGGGACCTATTTTTTTTTTAAAAAAAACAACTCGAGCCATTCTTTGTAATAGCACGGATCTTTGAGTTTTGGGGGTCTAGTTATCCCACTCTCCACGCCTTTAATTCTTTTTACATTACTTATATATTCTTATAAGTACTCACATCCTTGTTTAGAACTGACCAACTTATAAGTGGAATAAATAAATGATATTTAATCAGATGTTTCAGCCATGCAGAAGCAACTTCTATACTAAGGCTGCATTATTACTGTTTTTTAAAACACATTTTATCTATGAAGACTACCAGGGAGATGGTTGATGGTGCAGTCTTATCGGAATGAGACTGAAATGTTCTGGCCTTAATCCTTATTTCTAAACTTTAGCCACTACATTTTGGCAGTGCAATGTGGAGATACTTGAATGGGTATCCCAAAGGCCTCGCGAGGCTCCAGGGTATCCTGACTTGTCTTAAGCTTTTCTTCTATTTTTTTTTTTTAGTAGTCAGGTACAAAAGACAGGTGTGGTTATGGTACTTGGATTGGAATTTTAAATTCCATTTAAGGTAGCCGTGCTATTTCATTTCTTCCACAATTGCATTTTGCTACATCTTCTCTGGCTTCTTGGGCAAAGGAAGTGTGTGTGAACGCCTGTGTGTGAGAAAGAGAGACGGAATATGAGAAACCATTTGAGTTTAACAGAGGAAGAAGGAATCTTGCACAACATTGGAGGGGAAGAGAAAACTGTCATACATCTATGCGTTTCAGAATGTCTTTTTATTAGCAAATACTGTAGTCCCTTTATTTTCGTCTGCCCTGTGGCTAGAAATCACAACTTTTGGCACACATTTCTTGCCATTCCTGTGGCTGCCTGGATCTGATAAAAATAGTTCTCTCTCTCTCTCTCTCTCTCTCTCTCTCTCTCTCTCTCTCTCTCTCTCTCTCACACACACACACACACACACACACACACAGAAAAAAAACATTTTTGAGGGAGGGCTCATCATCTTCCCCTCTTTTATAGTCAAAGTCACGTTATTGAACAATGTCCTCAGACATCTCTCTCTTCCCCCCACGTCCCCATGTTTATAGCAATGCAGTCCTCAAGAACGTCTAAGATTTGGGGTACATATAGTAGGGATTATATATAAGATTGTGTGCTTGTCCCAACATCTGGACTCACCTAGAAAGATTTTGATTTATCAAGAGAAGGCATGAGACCTACCTTGGTGAACACCTTGTAGGCAAAAGTCTCCCTTCTGTTAGAGTAGATAATACAATAATGCAGGGATTATCCTATCCTCTTGTATGTGAACTTCCGTTGCAAGCTGCTCTCCAACAGGGACATGGATTGAATCCAGGAAAAGCAGAACTTGTGAACCGTGGAAAGGAAAGGAAAGAATGGTCAATTCCTGGCGTAAATGGGAGAACTGAATCCAGGAAAAGCAGAACTTGTGAATGGCAGAGAGGGAAAGGTGGAATGGTGAATTCCTGGGCTTAATGGAAGACGTGGAATCAAAGTGCATTCCATCGTACTTTAGAAACATTTTTTTTTTTAAAAAAAAGGCTGCTTTGTGCCTATGAGAGCCCCCTGTCCTTCTCTTGCCAGCTGCATCCTCCACCTGCACATTGGTCTGCTCCCTCCAAAAACCTGTGGGAGAAGAGGCTGAGAAACTTCGAAGGCCTCCCCCTGGGTTGGCAGCTAATTGAAAGAACACGACGCAAATAGCTGAAACAATTGTAAACACACCTTGATACAAATGGCGTCACTGCCAGCTCCCCTGATTAGAAAACTTTTGCTATTAATAGATGCCGTGTTCAAACCAGGTGTAATTGGCCAGGAGCTGAGCGCACGCATGGGAAGAAACCTGGTTTTGTGCATATGCGTAGTTTTTTTGTCGCTTTTTATTCTTATCCCTCTTCTCTTCTGTCCCCCCCCACCGCCCCCCCACCCCAGTTTTATAGCTGGAGACATGATTTATTGCAGCCATCCATCTTTGCGGCTCATCCATCACATGCTGGTTGCTAGGCAGTGGTGGCAGCAGCTGTTTGCTTTGAATCAGACAGAAAAGTTGTCAATCATCAAAGGCAGGTGAATAGCATTAGAAACACGCTATTGTCAGACGGAATAATTAATCAAAGAGAGAAAAGATAATTAAAAAGATATGACCCTTGCAAGTACTTGCTCTGGGTTGCCTGGAAAAAAAAATGAGAGAGAGAGAGAGAGAGAGAGGGAGAAAAGAAGAAAAGAGCTGGGTTTTTGCTCGACACTTAGGCAGCTGAGAACTGATAAAATATGCACTCTTCAGCACATAGTTTTTAATTAATTGAAAAAGGTTCAACATTCAAAGACGATGCCGGAGAAAACTCTGATTACCAGCAGAAGTAATATTTATTGTTTGCCTGAAAGGCCTGACATGGACTTCTAACTTTCTGTCATATATCTTCGGTCGGCTTCCACTCTGCGGCTGCTTTCTAGGCTCACTATCTTCTGGAGCAGCAAACTTGGAGGGCAAGAAGGAGATCTGCAGGAAGCTTGCAGGAAACTCCTGGAGTTTGTGGCTCAGAATTGCAAAGCGTTCCCACCTTTGTCTTCTCCATCTCACTCACATTTCTCCGGCCAGCTTCCTGGGGTCTGTTTGCTCTGTTATCCTACCATATCTGTTGGATTGGGGCTTTGGGAGGGAGGGAGGAGAGGGGCCCTGCCAATGGCTCTAACTGAAAGTAAACTTAGCTGTTTGCAAAATGAGTCGAATATCCACCTACCTTATGGCATGCATTAAGTAGCCAACGGCCATCGCTCATTAAAATTAGCTTAGCCCAAGGCATGGGTGTCAGGCAGGGGAGAGGCAAGTGGTTCTGATCCTTCTGATCATGGTGCAAATGCTGCAAATTGTGTTATTTGCATCACTTGCGTGAGGTTTATAACTTGTATGGGGCACAGCGACACAAGGGCTGTGGTCAGACATTACAATGGTCCGAAGGTCGTTCGTAAGCTTTTAACTCTGCTCAGGATATGAAGCTAGCCAGTGGTGGCTTGTTTAACAAACCGCTGTTATGCAAAGTGTGGTTTGGCGTGAAGCATGCACCTAGCCAGTTGTGGCTCAAAAAAATCATAGTTAATACATCAAAGTAAGATTGATCAACAAACAAACCATTGATAATTCAGACACATGTATAAGTATGTCCTATTATATATTATATATATATAAAACAAGGAAAAAAAATCAACATTGCTGTTATTTTGGGGTTTTGCCCAAACCATCTTAATTCTGCTTCTACATCATTTTACGCATACAGCTCATTTTGTACAATCCTTTTCTAATACACATACTTTTGCTAAGTGATTTTTTTTTTAAAAAAAAATTTGTGCAGACATTCACATAATCTGCATAGTTTAGTTCGTGATTTCCTTAGCGAAGGCATTTCATGAATTACAAAATACTGAAAATTATGGACATCTGTGCTTGGCTCCTTTTCTGGTTTATGTTTGACAGGCAAGAATTGAGTAAGTTTCTATTAAAAAGTTGCACTGTATACTTAGCATTGCCATCAAGAGGTAGATTATCAAGTCGGCACTGGAGGAATAAATGAGAAGAGAGAAATACATAAATGTTAGAAATCCCGATTTTAAAGTCTCTACCCACATCATTTTAGTTACAATGGGGGTATAGTTAGCAGTTTTCAGATTTTTGAGAGGTACATTACATTAAATATACTGAATATAATACTTAGAGGAAAAAAGGTGTGTTTTAATGTTGGTATAGTACTCCGGTATTGATAGCTAAAATAGATAATTCGTTTTCAAGAAATTGCTGAAAATGTAATGAGGAAATTGGAGCGGATAGGAGAGATTTTGGTGGCAATGCTGTAAAACTCAACAATTCTGGGAAAGAATTTATGAAACAAGTTTATATGAAACAAACTTACATTTTAACTTATGATATTTCTATTAAACTTCACTAAATTGCATTGTATAGCCTTTCAAAGTATATTGAATTGGCAGAATTGATAACTGTTGCAAAAATACTATATGTATTGTACTGGAAAAATTATCTGATCCATTCAGTGGAAGAAAGACTAAACAAGCTATAAAAATATGCTTTAATGTCTAGACTAACTTCTGATCTTGAAAGCAAATGTGATGCAGATTTCAACTCCGATTGGATACCATTCTTAAGTTACAATTTAAAATGTGTCATCCCAAATATGGGTTAATCTATCTGTAGAATTTTATGAGATTCTTAAATAAGAATAGATTTTTAATCAAGACTGAATTTCTTATAGTCTACAGTTCCGTTTGGTGACTTGTATCGCCATGGCTTTTGATATTTGTTTTTAACTTAAGAATGAGTAATTCTTTTTCCCCTTAACATATCTAGTGTATTTCACAACTTATAACTATTTAAAGATATTTTAGAAAGCTATAATGTCCACGACATTTTAAAATTTCTGTTTCATTATCTGTATTCCATTCTTCTATTTTTTTTCCTATTCCCATTTGTTTCTATATTTTCTTCAAAGTGTTCAATGAAACAAAATAAGAAATAAAATAAATGGGAAGGCTCACGTACATTGCTGTTAGTAAATTGTGTAACAGTGTTTCCCAGACTGATAAAGGTTCACAGACGGTAACATATACACCTAGCTGCAACCTTTTCCGCTATCACTGAAAAGACCCACCTCTTCTTCTGATTAAAAGAAGGCTGTTAAAAATAAAATCAGAAAGTCTTTCTCCTAACTTACTTTATTGATTGACGTGCTGTCAATTCCTGAAGGCGGAACATACTGTTCATTTGCTGGGATTCTTGTAACCCCATCCCCTTCTTCTCAATAAATCTTGTTAAAAAGAACTCTGCGAGAATCATGCTTGGAAGCAATTACAGGTAGTCCTCGACTTACGATGGTTCATTTAGTGACCATTCCAAGTTACAACAGCACTGAAAAAAGTGACTTATGGCCATTTTTCACAGTTACAACCTTTGTAGCATCCCCACGATCATGTGATCAAAATTCAGATGCTTGGCACTGGGTTCATATTTATTACCATTGCTGTGTCCCAAGGTCATGTGATCACTTTTTGAGACCATCTGACAAGCAAAGTCAATGACTGCTAGCTGCAGTTCGGCAGTTCAAATCTCACCGGCTCAAGGTTGACTCAGCCTTCCATCCTTCCGAGGTGGGTAAAATGAGGACCCAGATTGTTGGGTGGCAACATGCTGAGTCTGTGAACCGCTGAGAGAGGGCTGTAAAGCACTATGAAGCGGTATATAAGTCTAAGTGCTATTGCTATTGCTATGGGAAAGCCAGATTCATTTAACAACCAGGTTACTAACTTATCGACTGCAGTGATTCACTTAACAACTGTAGCAAAAAAGGTTGTAAAATGGGGCAAAACTCACTTAACAAATGTCTCACTTAACAACATAAATGTTGGACTCAATTGTGGTTGTAAGTCGAGGACTACCTGTACTTTCAATTTTAGGGAGACGACTAAAATTGATGCATTGGGTGTGACCTCCATTGAAATAGGCAGCTGTTTTTATATTGGAGGCATCTAAGCTGAATCAGAAGCAAGCTGGTTGATGTGAAAAAATGATGTTTTAAAATAGATGTTTCACTTAAAATAAAGTAAGGAGGAAGAGGAATGGAAGGAGTACTTTTCTTCTGAGGAGTTGCAACAGAAGACGTTCAGTGGGAAGATACTTTCCCTTGGGATCGAATGGTAGCATGGAAAACCAGGTAGCGTACAGACATCTGGAGAGAGAATCAGAATTAGAATCAGAATAGAGCTGGAAGGGACCTTGGAGGTCTTCTAGTCCAGCCCCCTGCTCAAGCAGATCCTATACCATTTCAGACAAGTGACTGTACAGAGGATTGCACAAAGAAAGATATTTACACATATCTTTCAACCTTCTTCCCACATGTGTAAGAACGCCATCTTCTACACATGAGGAGTAATTCCTCTGAAATTGTCACCTCTATAAAATAATTTTCTAATCAAAAATCTATAAAAAATCAAATTGAATAAAAACTATTAAGGAAACGATGGCACGGAATGAAGGCATCCATTCTCCCTAACCTTTACTAGTTTTTCCCCCCTCTCAGCTATGCTCCTACTCTTTTGATCGAATCACCATGGAAAAGATATCTCTATGGAGATTCTCAGTCATCCAGGTCATAGTTGTCTCAAAGGTGCTTTATTTCTGGACTGTTTTTTCCTTGAGGAAGAAGAAGGCATATCGTTTCTCATCCAGAAGCGTCATCAGTATGAAGCGGATGAAGCTTCTTGGATGAGAAGCAAAACACGTTCTTCTCTTCCTCAAGGAAAAAAACGGTCCAGTTGTCTTTTGAAAAAAGCAACTTTCAGACATGGAAAAGAGAGTTACCTCTGGTCAGAGGTCTGAATGGTTCATTCAATTAAAATTAGTTTAAAGGCTGCACAAATTAAGGGAAGGGTCGTATCTGCTTTTGGGACACATGTTGACCCCTTCTTCCCTGGGTCTGCTTTAAATTTCATTCTCTCCCCTGGCCAGCATTACATGAAGAATCAAGTTAGATGTAGGACCTAGCATCACTTCTTCTCAAGTTCTCCTTCTCCTCCCTCTTCCTTCCTCCTCCTTCTTCCTTCTTTGAAGCAGTGTAGAGTCACTCTCAAAGAGAGATGGGCAGCATATAAATTTAGCAAACAAACATACCTGTTGCTGTTACTTCAAGGAATCTGATAGATTCACCCAGGATCAAGTCCACCTGGTTGGAATTGTGGTGATATAAGTAGAATTCCATCCAACTTGCTTGATGGTTTGTAAATACTGATGGCATTACATTATTTTACAAATACCTTCCTCAATTGTACTGACTTACAACAGTTCATTTAGTGATTGTTCGAAGGTACAAAAGCACTGGAAAAAAGTGAATTATGACTGTTTTTCACACTTATGACTGTTGCAGCATCCCCGTGATCACGTGATTTACATTCAGATGCTTGGCAACTGACTCATATTTATGACGGTTGCAGTGTCCCAGGGTCACGTGATCACCTTTTGCAACTTTTGGGCAAGCAAAGTCAACGGGGGAAGTCACTTAACAACCATTTTACTAACTTAAGAACTGAGGTGATTCACTTAACAACTGTAGCAAGAAAAGTCATAAAATGGGGCAAAATTCACTCAACAAATATCTCACTTAGCAACTCAGAAAGTTTGGGCTGAATTGTAGTCGTAAGTCGAGGACTACCTGTATCGCTTATAGTGTTAACGTTTCTCTAATAAGCTCTGGGAGTTGAATCCTGATTTAGGATTCAGAGTTTCATTTTCAGGGACAAAAAAAGAAAGCCAGTTACTGGCTGTGACTTCAGAAGGTGCTCATTGTTTTTAACCTGGGTCTGGAGAGCAGTGCAGATTGGATCTGCTGGGATTTGCATATTTCTAACAGGAATTGGCACTTCTGCTTTAAAACAGAAAGGCTAATTGAGCTGTTGAATCAAGAATGATTTCTGGAACATGACAGTAGACGAAAAGGGATAAATCTCAGCCTAAGAAACTTGTGAGAAGTTGAGCAGTGCTGCAGGCAGTAATATATTGGCAGAAATTAGAAAGCTCAAGCTATGCATTCTTGAGAGCAGCAGAAAAATGCAAATTTTTTCTGGTATTGTGGTTTGGCTAACCTGTATGTTACTGTATGGCACGATCTGAACTGCAGGCAGATTTTGACATTTCACTGTTTTGCTGTCTATTTCTAGTGGGTAATAACCCTAATTAGGAAAGTTAAACTTCTGAAGAATTCTCCTGTAAATTAAAGAACTGGACTTCTGGCCTTTTAAATTGTTCCAGATCTGTGATGATGAACAATGCACAGTTTTTGCTCTTTTTGTAATTAACTTATTCTCTCCTTCCATTTAATTTTCGGCTCTGCGCTTTCCTTCCAGAACATTTCTAAGTGAGGGTAAAGCTTAGAGAATTCTTACGGAAGAACACTTGACTGAGTCAACTGCCACATTTAATCAATTAATCACTGAGATAAATTAATTAAAACTTTAATTAATCAATTAATTAGTGACTAAGATGGGACTCCTGAATAATTGGCCAGTGAATTTGTACAAAGACATCATATTTTATAATACCAGTTCACTTGAAAAAAAGTGAATTGTGGAAAGCACTTTAGAAAAAAAGAATGCTTCCCCCCCCTCTCTCATGAAGCCTAGACTTTCTTCTTCCAGTATTATATCAGGTCTGATGCATGTACATTGTTTAAACTCAAAGTGATTGCCTCAAAATGATTTTCATTCACATGCAATTCAGGAAAAGTTGGATTGCTAAATTAGTCAAATCAGGTGATTAATAAACTGCCATTTTAGATGATCGGAAATCCTGGGAGTCAAAGTAGTTTAGTTCTGGAATCCCTTCATGAGAAATGCCTCTCAAGAGACTGAATTTCTTCATCTTACCTCACCAAGTGTCTACTGCAGAGGTGGGTTCCTCCCGGTTTGGACCGGTTCTCCCGAACTGGTAGCAACCCGCTGGTGACGTCACAGTGACGTCACGGATCCGGTCTTTTTTTTAAAATTTGTTTTAAAATTTTTTTGAATTTTTCCCGTTTTTTTCTTCTTCTGCGCATGCGCAGAAGCCACGTTTCCAGCACTACGCATGTGTCGCCATCTTGTTTTGGGAATTTTTTGGCACTGCGCGTGCACGTGCACGCAAAGCGCGCGCGCCCATGAGGCGCGCCCACGCGGCGCGGGAGGAAGCGAACCAGCAGCGAGGTAAGTTAGAACCCACCCCGGTCTACTGGATGAATCTGATATAATTTGAAGCAGGGGGTTTGATACGTACCTGCCTGGGAGAGTTTATGAATCAGGGTTATTGGGAGGGATAACCTTTGAGATCCCTTTCAGTTCAATCATGTTAATGATTTTATTCCTGGTATTAATGCAGTGGCAAAAGCAACTTTGCTATTCGCGCTTAACAAGGACCATCCTGGTGTAAAATCAGTTGTATCGGATGGATCTGATATGCTCTGTTGCTCTACAGGCTTTGAGATTGAATGCAACACTGTGCTAAAATTCATCTTTCAGTTTTGTAAAACAAACAAAGCCAACATTTCTCCTTCAGAGGTTTATCTGTTGTTCTGCTTCATTTTCAGTATGCTTTAGAACTGCATTAGACTCTTTAAAAGCTGATTTTATTGTTAGGAGATGATGAAAGATGTAACTGAGGGTTACGGTATTGGGTTACCTTTCTCTATCATTTTGCACATTCTCTGGCACTATTTTGATCTGCAGATCTGTCTACCAAAAGCTGTTCATGGGAGAAGTTCCCCCATCAAATCTCCTATTGAGATTTCATTAAAGAGAAGCTTGGGATGCTATGGGCCTTCAGAGAGACGGGTGTTGAGAGCCACGGAGATGACTTTTTCTAGATGGGGTAACCATCTAGAAGCCATTAAAGACAGGTGCATAAGCATGCTGAGTAGACCCAATCTGGCTCCCCTCTGACTCCATGGGGGAAGAGGAGGAGAGAAGGAATATGCAGTCTGACTTGGAAGAGTCTTATGCTTTAGCTTTTCTCCATAAAGTGCAGTCCTAATCTTCTGGTGGAATCTATTTCCTGATCTGGAGAACCTTGTAGGGTTGACAGAAACCCCTTGACTGCTTCATAGGTGGAAATCTCTGGGGTCATCGTGAATCCCATCAATTACAAATTCATTACTCACACACCCCTTACTTTTTGGGACCTCCCTCCCCCATCAATTTCTTCTGTAACTGATTGAATGGGAATGATATCAACCCAGAAGTTATTTCCTGCATAGCACTAAGTTAAATGTCTATGGAGATTCTCAGTCATCCAGGTCATGGTTGTCCCAAAGGTGCTTTTTCAAGAGGCAACTGGACTTCCTTGTTTTTCTTTGAAGACGTTTAGCTTCTCATCCAAGGAAGTTCTTCAGCTCTGACTGGATGGTGGGGGATGGAAGGATTTATCCTCACACATTTGCACTACTCAGGTGACCTTGAGACACAGACAAACTTCCAAGTGGCTTCTACGATTCTCTAAAAGAATGCAAATGACCAGCTATCTGCAAGGAATGTAAATTCCCCACCATCCAGTCAGAGCAAAAGAAGATTCTTGGATGAGAAAGGAAACATCATCAAAGAAAAACAAGAAAGTCCTCTTGAAAAAACACCTTTGGGACAACCATGACCTGGATGACTGAGACTCTCCATAGACATCCAGGTCATGGTTGTCTCAAATATGCTTTTCAAAAAACAATTGGACTTTGTTTTTTCTTTGCAAACATTTCTCTTCTCATCCAAGAAGCTCCTTCAGTTCTGACTCTGACTCTGACTAGTCAGAACTGAAGAAGCTTCTTGCATGAGAAATGAAATGTTTTCAAAGAAAAATGAAGTCCAATTGCCTTTTGAAAAGCACATTTGGGACACTAAGTTCAATATTTAGGAGTCAAAAGTAACTTTGCAATTCTAATAATTAAGAGAGCCAGTGTGGACAGGTCAGAAATGAAATTCCTAAAAGCAATTTAGCCTGTTTCCGTAACAATCCAGAACTTTAACTGGAGCAGGTTTCAATCTATAAAGGCCCGTAGAAAGATGTAAGATTTGAACCTTGGTTCTAGGCTACATATAATTCGACTCTTATCATTTGCATTGATTTTCTGCGTAATGAAGAACTTTCCTAGTATTTTCAATTAAAAGGAAAACATCTCATCAAGAGGGATGTCCTTGAATCCTTGCCTGCAAGTCATCTGCTTCAAGTCTTACTCTGATGAAGCCCAACTGCTTTTGCCATAAGGGCAGCTAGTTTGCCAAACTGCAGCTACATCATTGAAAACCGAGCTGATTTTGGCTCTCTGCTCTTCCAAAATCTTCTCAGCTGCTCTGATCTTTACACTGACATAGCGTATTCCAAATCTTTGAACTGCTTTGCATAAAAGTTCCTAAAACTGATTTAGCTCGTGCATGGTTGATGTGAGATTTAAATCAGGGACATCTAATCCTTTTAGTGACTAATACCTCACTGTTCTCCCATCTGTCTCGTGGCCTTTGATTTTTGTCTTTTATTTTAGAATGAGAAGATCAAACAACTGGAGAAAAAGTGTGACAGGCATTGTTTAATTGGAGTGGTTTCCATCACATACATTTCCACCCAGAGTTGTTTTTTTTTTTTCCCATTACGTGCAGGGTTACAATTTTGACCTAACGGGCTATCAGCCTTGAAGTGGCATAGAGCTGACAGAAGTTCTCTGTTGGTGGTGGAACCATCATTTTGCATTTTCAGGAGGAAAGTTCTTTAGTTTTGAAGTAAAGACCGTCTATTCTAGAGATATCATGTTCTGGAACCCAAGGTGATTCTACTAAAATGGGAGAAGACAACATGGAAATGAAGGACAGCATCGGACCACTTGGTGGACACCTCTGTCATTTACAGATGTTAGTCAGTGGTGCATGTATGTCTATCAGGCTTGTATGAAACACAGTTACATTGCGAATTAAAGAACTTTGGAAGAAAGTATGTAGGCAGATTGTACAAATAGAATGCTTTCCATGATGACTTGGAGGGGATGGTGGACAGCTCAAAATTGCTCCAGGTCAAACTCCAATTTATGGATTGTTTCATAGTTTACTACCTACATAAAAAAACATACAATGCAGATCAGGAGACTGCAATTGAGGGAAAGGAAAACTTATTAACATTTCTCGCTTTTCATGTGTGTGTAGCTTTTGGGGGGACTGTCATAACTTCCAACAGTCATTAAACCACCAGTCATAGGTCAAGGACTGCTTGTAGATACAAGAATGAAACTGATTCCATAGTGTAGGACAGCTCATTAAATGTCTATCTGTCAATCAACCATGGGCACATCCTTTAAATTTTAGATATGCAATAATAAGGTTCCGTAGAAATATATGATATGTTCCATAGTTATGAAGACTGTCTTATTTTTCCAATTATATTTTTGAGATATACACTAACCCTGAGATTTGAAATCCAGACGCAGAGATTTCTTTCATCCTAAGATTGGTATAAAACAGAAAACCCAAAAACATCTATATAAAACATCTATGTATTCTTTTAGCATGTTCTTTTTCATCAATATCTGCTACCTGAAAGAGTGCAGAGAAGAGCAACATAGATGATTAGGGGACTGGAGGATAAAACATATGAAGAACGGTTGCTGGAATTGGGTATGTCTAGTTTAATGAAAAGAAGGACTAGGGGAGACATGATAGCAGTGTTCCAATATCTCAGGGACTGCCACAAAGAAGAGGGAGTCAAGCTATTCTCCAAAGCACTGAAGGGAGGACAAGAAGCAATGGGTGGAAACTAATCCTTTGGGAGTTGGGCAGCATATAAATTTTATAAAATAAATAAATAAATAAATAAATAATCAAGGAGGGAAGCAACTAAGGAGAAATTTCCTTACAGTTAGAACAATTAATCAGTAATCAGAACTTGTAAATGCTCCAACACTGGAAGTTTTTAAAGAAGATATTGGATAACCATTTGTCTGAAGTGGTGTAGGGTTTCCTGCCTAGGCAGGGGGTTGGACTAGAAGACCTCCAAAATCCTTTCCAACTCTGTTATTCTGTTACCTTAGCCTTTGTGAATCGAATCTGCTGTTTGTGATTAGGCTACATTGAACTTTAAAATAAATTTCAAATTAGGATTGTCCTTTTGGAACTTTGTGCTCTGATATACAGTTATAGACTCTTTTCCTTCTCTTTCCCCCCTATACCCACAGCTGGTCTAGATGCAGAACAACTGCGTGAAATGCAGAGCTTATGACATGGATTCATTCTTTTGTGGATATTTTTTCTCTCTCTCTCTCAGTCTTCGGTACTAGAATCCTGGAGCTCTTATCTTTTAAAATGTTTTCTCCTTCAGTTTAAAGTTTGAAAGAATATGTAGTTCAGAAATTGCTTGCTTGTGGCCTGAGCGATATAGTTGCTTACACTCTAACCTGCATGAGGTGTATTTTTCATTTGCATAATTAGGATTGATCAGCTTGATTTTCAGGGGTAGACGGCCTTCCCTGCTATTTTGGACTCCATCTCCCATAATATTTATGCTGTCTTGAGCTGACAGAAGTCCAAAATACTGGTTTGCTACCAGGGTACTTTCCTCTGCTATTGATGAGGACATTCTATAGTGGGGTTTAGTATCCATGGGAAGGATACATCGATAAAACTTTTGTCCCATGTACATCTGCAGAAAATTTATCATTGGCTTTTGAGGAACTCTGCATAACATCTGGATGGA
Organism: Thermophis baileyi; assembly: GCA_003457575.1. NCBI lineage: Eukaryota > Metazoa > Chordata > Lepidosauria > Squamata > Dipsadidae > Thermophis > Thermophis baileyi. The sequence goes on from QLTV01012195.1 coordinate 1,417,550, forward strand.
TTGATTGATTCAATGCAGAAGGTCCCTTTAGACTTAGTCAGCTTGCTAGTGGTAAGGAATATGGGTGGAATGGTGGATTCTTCCACCACTTAGAAAGTCTAGGTTGCCTCTCACAAAATTTATCAAGTGGGCATAACATAACAATAAGAAACAATACAAAAGGTTAATGAAGAAATGCAGAAAAAACAATTACTACCAACCTGCCTTCCATTGAGGACCTGTATACTGCACGAGTCAAAAAGAGGGCTGTGACCCCTCGCATCCTGGACATAAATTGTTTCAACTCCTACCCTCAAAACGACGCTATAGAGCACTGCACACCTAGACAACTAGACACAAGAACAGTTTTTCCCTGAACGCCATCACTCTGCTAAACAAATAATTCCCTCACCACTGTCAAACTATTCACTAAGGCTTCATAACTATTACTATTAGTCTTTTCATCGTTCCTATCACCCATCTCCTCCCACTTATAACTGTATGACTGCATGACTGTAACTTTGTTGTTTGTATCCTTACGATTTAAATTGATTGTTTCCTAGTATGGTTTGATTGCTTATTTGTACCCCATGACTATCATTAAGTGTTGTACCTTATGATTCTTGACAAATGTATTTTTTCTTTTTATGTACACTGAGAGCATATGCACCAAAGACAAATTCCTTGTGTGTTCAATCACACTTGGCCAATAAAGAATTCTATTCTATTCTATTCTATTCTATTCTATTCTATTCTATTCTATTCTATTCTATTCTATTCTATTTTATTCTTTCCATCTATTCTATTCTATTCTATTCTATTCTATTCTATTCTCTGAACATAAACTACAGTAAACGTATTCTGGGTCCTCCTACCACAGACCTCAGGAAGTAAGACCATCTTAATGTGATATCATGCTTTCTGTCTTATCGTTGTCCATCTATGTTTTGTGGGTGTGCAGTCATGGAAGAACATCATGTGGAATGAATGAATTAACAAAGAGAATACCCATGTGCTTAGGTCAACAATTTCCCCTTCCATGGTACTTCGGAGGAAAAGATAACCATGCTGGCTTCAAAGATTGTATACACAAAGCTTCAGAAACTGGACAGATCTTGATGTCAGTTTAGCTTAAATTGATCACACGTTTACATTCTTCAATGAAGAAAGTGAAGCAATCTCATGATGTTAGACAGAAGTCTAGCTTGAGACAGAGACTGAAAGCAGCCGAAAGTTGTAGGCATGTTACAAATGTGGTTCAATTCTGTTTTTGAATGGTTCACAGCTGGTTGTAGAGCAATTAGTCATCCCATATTTTAATGATTCCATTCCTGGTGTTGTAGCCCAGATGTTAAAGAGAAGACTCGCTGAGCAATTGGAGGTTTTGTAGCCTAGAATAGGAGTAAGTGAACTTTTCATCTTTGGCGGCAAATACCTTCCCATTTATTTGGGCCTATTAGAAGCCATGAGACCTCTCTCTCTCTCTCTCTCTCTCTCTCTCTCTCTCTCTCTCTCTCTCTCTCTCCTTGGCTCTGTTTCTGAGTTGGAATTAATGGAAATTCGGTGTCACATTTCAGCAGCCCAATCTTTTGGAATTATAAGCTGAATTTGGGGACTATGGGCCACTCTCCCCTAATTGCTGCGTCACATGCACATGTGTTATGTGTGTATATAAAATTTAAATACATGTAAATAGCATTTTAGATTTCACATACAATTATAAAACATTTTATTTTGGCGCTTCCTGGTTCCAGAAGAGCTCACAATATAAAACTGAATATGAATGCAATGAAATGATTTTTAAAAATACAGCTAGAGGATTGTAATTCATGACTTATGTGTGAGCTTCTCTCTGGCATCTTTTTAGCTACTGTGGGATCAGAATGTCTGAGTGGATAAACCTCATTCCTGATTCAATGGTATTCTTAGATTGTGATATTATTCAGGTGGTACCCACAGATAATTCTGTAATATAAACAATATGCCACATGGCAAGGTTGCAAATTGTCAATTTCTCTGATAACCAATTGCAATTTCTTCCTGAACCTGGGACAATCAAGATTCTCCCTTTCTGAGAATTTCCCGTAGTGAGGGGAGACTAAATCAACATCGTTCATATTTATTATCCTAATTTGTATTAGGAGCTAATGGACATGGTAATCTAGAGTCCCATAAGTTTTTAATAATGCATTTAGAAGCTGAATATATATTTAAATGCTGAATATATTGTGTGTCATGTTCAAGCCAAAGGAATTATCACAAGCATCAAATCTATGTATATGAAAGAAGCTTGAGACAAGTTTGACTACTTAGCTGGCAATGTAACTTGGCTCCTTTATATGAGGGCGCCATTAGCAACCACTTACTGTGGTGCTTTCTCATTCAAATTAATGACTCTTTTTGAAATGTTGATCCAAGGAAGGTAGGACTAAAATCTCTAGATTCCATAAGCTTACTGAAGCACTTGGTAACTTTTAATACTGTGTGTTTGATGTACCATGTTTGACCTGGGTACTGTATCAGCTCACAGCAAGGACAATGTCAGTAGATACACACCACCACGCCTTATCGTTCAGAATACAGTTGTATCAGCAGTGTTTAGACTATATAATTAGTAAACTGCAAATGCTTTTATTGTAGGTAGATATATATATATATATATATATA
>QLTV01012195.1:1439855-1451645 GCA_003457575.1 Thermophis baileyi
CTCTTTTTCTCACAGTGTGTGTGTGTGTGTGTGTGTGTGTGTGTGTGTGTGTGTGTGTGTGTGCGTGTGTGCGTGTGTGCGTGTGTGCGTGTGTGTGTGTTTTCTGGCTTTGGGTAAATAGCATTAAAGAGCAGCAATGGTTAATTACGTCTTACGCATAATTGATGATATTGCTGTAATGCACTGGGACATCTCATCAGCATTTTCCGAAACAGGCCCTCTGAGGAAAATATTCCTGCTAAAACTCTGATTTCTTCACTTTGCTATGCTCTAACATGTCAACATTGATGCATTTATCAGAGTTCCTTGCATACAAATTACAATTCTCAAAGACTTTGCCATCTTCACCCAAGCCAGATTCCTCAGGATCTCTATGAGGAATAAATTTTCACAGAAAAAAAATACAATTGTGGCCTTTCTTGCTTCTCTTTTACAGTACTTACAACCAATACAACAAGAACATGTGTGAAATATCTGAAAATTCCCTTTTATTAATAATAACAGTATTTAGAAATCCCCATTCAAATATATGGGCTGGTTCACTTGCTACTTTGGTTTTGTTTTGCATATTGGCTTCGGTTTCCATACTCAGGAAATTGTGATTAAACAAACCATGCCTGAGCATGCGATGAAAATCTGTGAAAGTATTTGTGGCTATTTTCTCCAAGAAAGAGCTCTTGAATTTCTGGGAATTTGTTGGGTTGCCAACTTATTCTTACTGACACCTCTTTTCTCATCCTGTGCAGCCAAAGTCTGTCCTATTATACCTTGAAACCATTGGTTAGTGTTCTTCTCTTTGGGGCAGGCAAGGAAAGCTCTCTCCCCTCTTCTGTGGGATAATACCCACAAATATTTGAATAATGAAACATTGTTGAATTTTCTCTTATCTTGCCTAGAAAGCATGCCTAGAACCCTTATCCCAATGTTTCTCAACTAGCAATTTTAAGATGTGTGGACTTCAACTCCCAGAATTCCCCAGCCAGCATTCTGGGAGTTGAAGTCCACACATCTTAAAGTTACCAAGGTTAAGAAACAATGATCTAATCTGTAATAGTCATATCTGTACATATATATCTACTGCCTTATATTTGCCTACCTTTTCAAACTATTCCGTTGCTTATCTCCCCACCTTGGATACGCCTTGGGTAAATGGGGAAAACATTTTCTTTAAAACCCTAAAATTGCCATGTTTTTCCACTGTGTCACCTAGTTGCCTCATGAGCAGTTACAATCCCATCGTTTTCATCCATTCTATTGCCAAGCCAGTACTATTCCACTTTGTGCTTGCTAATGTTTATATTCATATAGGAAAAATATTTCATCCTTCCTCCTGGCTAAAACGATTTCAAATCCAAAGATAGGCCTTAGAAACATGAGCCCAAACAATTATTTCAAATCTCTCCTAAAACAGAATTGGATGACCTGGTCCATTAGAGGGCTGAACGATAAAAAGTTGAAATGAAGTTCTGAGGAAAAATTTCAGTGTCTCGATGTTCAAGAAAAACAACGCGTAGGACTAATTACCTTTCATCAGCAAAAAAGACAGGGCTGTGTGACCCCAAAAGTTTAAATCTACACAAAAAGGAAAAGAGGAAAGGGAGGAAAGGAAAGAGGTGAGATGATGTAATACAGGGGTCCCCAAACTTGACAACTTTAAGACTTGTGGACTTCAACTCCCAGAATTCTGGGAGTTGAAGTCCACAAGTCTTAAAGTTGCCAAGTTTGAAGAGCTCTGATGTAATAATTCCAATAGAATCAAGAAAAGCAGCTTCAAAGCTTATTACGTTAGCAATGCAATCTCAGAAGGTTGAAGTTGAGAGGACTTATGTATGGTGTCTTGAAGAACTTGGACATAAGGGGGCAATGTAATAAACCTAATAAATAATGCCTGAAAATGTGGGCCACTTGAATTAAGTGGAGGGTTAATCTTATCAAGAGATTTATATATTATCAAGAAAGCCCATTAGGTGTAGTGGTTAAGACACCAGACTAGAAATCAAGAGACTTGTGAGTTCTAGTCTTGCCTTAGGTGTGAAAAACACCCAAGTGACTTTGAGTTAGTCACTCACTCTCTGTCCAACTCAATTCACAAAGGGGTTGTTGTGGGGGAAATAGGAGGAGGAAGAAATGTTAGGTATATTGAGCTACCTTGAGTTATTTATATAAAGAATAAAGGTGAGATATACTGTAAATCCATTTGTCCACCCATCTTGGGAAAAGTATTAATGCTGAAGCTTTTCTCAAGAATTGGTTAGATGTTGGCTGAAAGAGTATTAGGTATGTTCGTCACCTTGAATTATTTATTTCTAATTGTATAAAAATAATTAAGGTGAGATATAAATATGTAAATAAATATCTTGGGAAGAGGATTAAGATCAAAGCTTTTCTCAAAAACTGGTTAGATTTTGGTTGACTTTTGGCCAATATCTCAAAGGTGCTTTTTCAAAAGGCAAATGGACTTCTTGGTTTTTCCTTGAAGGCATTTCACTTCTCATCCAAGAAGTTTCTTTAGTTCTTCAGAAGCTTCTTGGATGAGAAGTGAAACATCTTCAAGGAAAAAACCGAGAAAGTCCAGTTACCTTTTGAAAAAGCACCTTTGGGACAACCATGACCTGGATGACTGAGAATCCTCCATAGACTGTTGGCCAATATCCTCTTGTCATTGCAGAACTCAAGTGGTTGAAACGATCCAGGAAAAGGGGGGGGGGGGGAGAAAAGAAAAGCCTTGGAAACTATTTCTTGCCCTGCAAAATTCACACTCTAATTTAGTCAGCATTAATTACTGTAGTCAAAACAATTCACCTATTTTTGTTAATGCTTCTAGCAAATTTGAAAAACAATCAGTTTATTATAAGGGGAATCGGAGTATTTTGACAGTGCCCATTAGCTCAGCAAGGTTTTCAGTGCTTTCTTCCCCATTTTTTCCCCCTCATAAATTTAGCGGCTTCTTTTCCTGCTTTTGGCAAAATCTCATTGTGGGATTTAGATCGGGGCGCAATGTTCCAGGTTTGAGAAAAACCTTCGGCCTTGTAAAGGTTGCCAAAAGTCATACCCTAAAAGAGCAAAGGCTAAGAGCAAATTTAATACACACATTTAATTAAACTTCTCACATCAAACGTGATTCCTTTCTTTTATTCTTTGATAAAAAAAATAAATTTTATTTGTTTTGTGGAGATTCTCAGTCATCCAGGTCATGGTTGTCCCAAAGGTGCTTTATTTGTTTTCTTTATTTGTTTTATCCTTTGATAAAAAGTTTTGGAGGTCTATGATAGCTACAACCAAGGCTTCGGAGATCTCAAGCTGTGTCCCCACTGAGGCAGACTGAGAGCCAAAAGGACAAATAAGATAGCACTTAGCAATAGCACTTAGACTTATATACCGCTTCACAGTGCTTTTACAGCCCTCTCTAAGTGGTTTACAGAGTCAGCATATTTTCCCCAACAATCTGGGTCCTCATTTTACCCACCTCGGAAAGATGGAAGGCTGAGTCAACCTTGAGCCAGTCAGGATGGAACACCTGGAGTGAGCAGTGAGTTAGCCTGATGTACTGCTTTCTAACCACTGCACCACCACAGGTATGTGTGTGTGTGTGTGTGTGTGTGTGTGTGTGCGTGTGTGCTATAAATATAGTATCCCCAACATACGATAGCAATAGCAATAGCACTTAGACTGCCCTCTCTTAGCGGTTTACAGAGTCAGCCTCTTGCCTCCAATAATCTGGGTCCTCATTTTACCCACCTCGGAAGGATGGAAGGCTGAGTCAACCTTGAGCCTGGTGAGATTCTGTCTGCCAAATTGCAGGCAGCCGGCAGTCAGCAGAAGTAGCCTGCAGTACTGCACTCTAACCACTGCGCCACCGAGGCTCTGAATATATGAAATACAGGTGGTCCTTGATTTACGACCACAATTGAGGCCAACATTTCTGTTGCTAAGCAAGAGAGTTGTTAAGTGAGTTTTGTTCCGTTTTGCTACCTTTCTTGCCACAGTTGTTAACTGAGCCGAGGTGGCGCAGTGGTTAGAGTGCAGCACTGCAGGCTACTTCAGCTGACTGCTAGCTGCAGTTCGGCGGTTCAAATCTCACCGGCTCAAGGTTGACTCAGCCTTCCATCCTTCTGAGGTGGGTAAAATGAGGACCCAGATTGTTGGGGGCAATATGCTAACTCTGTAAACCGCTTAGAGAGGGCTGTAAAGCACTATGAAGCGGTATATAAGTCTAAGTGCTATTGCTATTGCTATTGCTAACTGAATCACTGCAGTTGTTAAATTAGTTCAGTGAATCTGGATTCCCCCATGGATTTTGCTTGTCAGAAGGCCGCAAAAAAGGATCCCATGACCCCGGAACACTGCAACCGTCATAAATATGAGTCAGTTCCCAAGTGTCCACGGGGATGCTGCAATGGTCGTTAAGTGTGAAAAATGTTCATAAGTCACTTTTTTTCAGTGCTGTTGTAACTTTGAATGGTCACTAAACGAACTGTTGTAAGTCGAGGACCATCTGTATAGTCTTTGGAGAAAAGAAGCTCTCAAGATTGAACCATGTACAATCCTCCAGATGCTATTGGACCACATCTCTCATCATCCCTCACAACTGGCTCTCTGAGATGAGAATTGGAACACTGAAGCGCTGATAAGCATTTGCCTTTTTTTTTTTTTTGCGAACTACGTTGTGCTGAGAAAGATTTCCCTTTTTTTTTTTTTTGATAGCTCATGTAAGATTCTTGTATTTCTTTTCTATTTGTTCTTTGAATCTGATGCAAACAGGTTCTTTTGAGGGAGACCCACAAGTAGACTTAAGAGAAGTTCAGAAAGACTAACCCAGTGGTGAAATCCAATTTTTTTTACTACCGGTTCTGTGGGCATGGCTTAGTGGGCGTGGTGTGGCTTGGTGGGTGTGGCTTGGTGGCAAAATCTCCATTCCCACCCCACTCCAGGGGAAGGATACTGCAAAATCCTCATTCCCTCCCCACTCTGGGGCCAGCCAGAGGTGGTATTTGCCGGTTCTCCGAACTACTCAAAATTTCCACTACCGGTTCTCCAGAACCTGTCAGAACCTGGTGGATTTCACCCCTGGACTAACCATGTCTTATGTAACGTGGGTCATTTCTCTTTGTGTTCTCCTGAGGCTTTAAACATTCCAAGCTGCTAACGCAAATGCTTGCCAGTGCTTCATGCTACAATTTGTAATGCAAAATGTGGTTTGTTGTACCTTGGAGTGTGGACTTCCTAGAGATTTTAAGTATTGCATCCTGATGCCTGCCACGCTGGCTGGGATTGATAGGAAATGTAGTCTCAGCATACGTGAGAGGCACCGGCTGGAGAAGCTGATCTGCACCGAAGAGCAACAGCTCTCAAAGGTTTCAAACAGGAGTATTTCTCAAGTCTACTCAAGGATACTGGGAGTTGAATTGGGACTTGTGTAGGCAACACACGTACTTGCCACTGAAATATGACCATTTCCTTTTTTTTTTACTGGAAAGATCCTGCCAAGATCGTGTTTGTCCTTGGAAGGGGCTCTTAAAAATAAAGTGATGAGGAAGATCAAGTCACTAGGGCTTCCACCATTTTTATTAGGTGTCCAAAAAAGAGGACAAACAGATCTTGGCAAAATGTGGTTGCACAATTTTTTTTTGCACACGCTGATTTAGATGACTAGATGTAAACTTGAACATAATGATTAGATTTTAAATAGAAATACTATCCATCTCGAGGAGCAGATCTCAATGATTTGTATGGTTTCTGAACTTGGACACCAGGAGCCCACTGCTGATAGATGACTTCTCATCCCTTTTTGTTTTAAAATCATGCACAATTCCAGCAGAGAAGAATGGTTTTTCAAGGGTGGACTTTCCAAGAGAGAATGTAAAAAGGTCCTGCTGGAATTGATAGGTTGGTTGACGGAAGATTGGCTCCATTTCTTCATGCACAGTTTTGCTGCAACAGTAGCTTACAGTGAGCTCATGCTCACTGTCTCCAAGCATTCCTGTTTGTCTGTCAGTGGAAACCCTGATATTCAAAAAAGAGGAGGGTTTTTTTTTTTGGATATGGATAAGTTGATCAATGGGACCTTCCTTCCTTCCTTCCTTCCTTCCTTCCTTCCTTCCTTCCTTCCTTCCTTCCTTCCTTCCTTCCTTCCTTCCTTCCTTCCTTCCTTCCTTCCCTCCCTCCTTCCATCCATCCATCCATCCATCCATCCATCCATCCATCCATCCTCCCTCAGTTGTGTATATAAAACTACAGTGCTTTGTAATTCAACTGCTTTGTAATTCATCGAATTTGGTACTCAACACATTTTGATGCAAGAAATTTGTCCCGGTACTCATTGTTTGTTTGATACTCAATGCACAAACTAGAACTTGTTGGTGTTGATTGCCTTATGACTCACTACATTAGTCCTTATGGGAAGAATTGGTTTGGTACTCATCATTTTTGGTACTCATCGCACCTCCCAGAACCAATTAATAATGAGTACCGAGGTATCACTGCAGCTTCCAAAGCAATGTATTAAAATACAGTGTAATTAGAGATGGGTCTCTCTATCCTTTGGACAGCATCCAATACCTTCCTATAATAGGGCAAACCAAGTTGTGAGCAGAGCTGGGGGTGGTTGTTGTCAGCCAAGTTGTTGTCAGCCCATGGAAAGCAGATAATGACAAAAGTGAAGTCTCTTTTTATGCACATAATTATATGTATTTTATTTCTTCTCTATCAGATATATTAATGCCCTGACTTTCTACTGCATTCATTTACAATTAAAAACACTCAAAAGTAGTGTAGGTAAAACATGTTAGTTTTCAAAGGAGATGAGTGCACAAAGGAATCCTCAACCCAATAGGTCAAATGCTTGCAGTAGTAATAAAGATGAAGAAGATGCTATAATCACCTTGATGATATTTTCTAGCCTGGATAAGAAACATCTGCAGGAAAGGAAACATCTTCAAGGTCAGAAAACACCATGAGCCTCATAGTTCAGCCCTGAGCTACATATAGTCTCTACCATTGGCACATCATTTTAGCCAGGTTTTTTTTTTTTCCAAAGCACAAGTACAACTTCTCGGAGAAGTGAGTTTTATAAGGAATTCTAATACAGAAAATTTAAAAATCCCGCTGAATCCAGGCAGGGCATTTAGGTGAGTCAAAATAGCTTTTTGGAACCCAGCCATATGCTATAGTTGGAGATTAATCTTCCATTACAGTGGCACTTTTAGAATAATCATTACCCTCTCTAATAGCAAGTTCGGCCAGTGAGTGCCAACAGAATTGCTATTGAAATGGAGCCATGGAGAAACAAGACAAGAAGGCTCAGCTCTCTCACTTTGCAGAAATTCAAAATTTTCTCTCTTCAAGAGAAGAAAAAGCAATTATGGAGGCAGCTCCTTCCAAGGAAATAGTAGCTAAATAACTGAGTACGTTTAATGACTACAGCAGGAGGTTGAAATAGGATTGCAAATAACCAGATACATTTGGCTATGGAGGTTCTCATTCTGTATTTCTTAGCAGACCTTTTTAAAAATACTATTGTGTGAATAAAAGATCTAAAGCAACTCCTGCATGCAACCTTGAGCTTCTGGAGGAAAAGTGGCATATAGATGTACAAATAAAACATGAGAGCTGTCTTTTAAGTACCATCTTTTGCTGAATTGTGTATTTAAGGATTATTATATAAATTGTCCCAATTCTTCTTACCTGTAGAGAACACCTTCTCTCCTCTAGGTGGTTTAACTGACTATTCATCCTAGATTCATTCTAGAATCCAAAGATTTGTGCTCTAAAACACAAATGTCTATAATAGGCTTCCAAAATTAATTAAATTGGGCCAGATTACAATCCTGGTCCTTGGTTGGTTGGTTGGTTGATTGATTGATTGGATGTTACGGCCATTGATAGTCAAACAAATGTGGAAGATACTTTCATTTATTTCAGTGGAACAGTTGGCAACTTGTTTGCACAAAACAGTTGAATATTTTTATGTAATTACCCAACAAAAGTCTGCTTTTTGGATGAAAAAGTTATTGCATTGGTTTCTTGGTATGGTTACCAGGAAGGAAACATCCTACAGCAGTCATGTGGGCAACGAAATTGGTGTGGACAATTTTTGGTGACCGGAAATTGCTGTCAATAGTCTTTGGGAGGAGAAGGGCAATAGAAGTGAGGCTGGCAATAAAAAATGAGCAGGGACGTACCACATGCAGGGGTGATCAGCAGAATGTTCTATTTGTTTTGTTTTGAATGTGGGTTTTGGGGAACTTCTTTTTGAGGGATCCTTGGTGCTCTCTGAGCTAGCTTGTTTTCTTGCAGATGTTTCGTTACCCAAATTGGGTAACATCATCAAGGGCATTGATGATGTTACCTGGTTTGGGTAATGAAACATCTGCAAGAAAACAAGCAAGCTCAGAGAGCACCAAGGACCCCTCATGTCAACTCTGAGCTACTCATAATTCTCCTTTATTATAACTTCTCCCCCACCCACCTGAAAATAACACTTTACATCTGTTTGGGGTCTTTTCCATAGTTTTTCCAAATGGCAGTCAACCTAGCCATTACTAACTGTTGGAAGAGAGACTAAAAGCACGTTTGAAATTTGGGACAAGAGGCGGCTCTGGGAAAACAGGTCGTTCACTTGTAAAACAGATGGATTGGATGGATGGTTGTTCAGTCCTTCAGTTGTATCTGACTCTTTCTGACTCATGTAGACCATTTTGCCAGAACTCTCTCTTACTCTTTGAGTCCTTTCAAGCTCCTCTTTCAGTCCTCAGTATTAATATCTCGCTCTCTAATTTTCTGCAACCTCTTTTTCCAATGGCTGTCCATTTTTGCAAACATTGGGGAAAGCCTCTTGAATTATGATTAGGACATTAAGAATTTAAGCTTTAAATTCTTAAATTTAAATTTAAGCATTCTGGTGCCCAATACCTTTCACTCTATTGAAAAGTATATACGATACTACCGTAGAATTGGTCAACTCCTATAAAGTTGAACAACTATTAAAAGCATTAAATGAGAAGAACAGACTGAGAGCTTTGAGATACTTGCAATTGTCCTTTATGCTGCTGCATGTCTCTGCTTCTCCAGGCATGTTTTTGAAGCTGTTTTATAACTCATGTCCTTTCCAAAATGAGTGAGCGATCTAACTGGAAATGCCTGAATAAACCTAGCAGCAATATACTTTGAAACTGTTTCCAGCACTTATTCTTAACCAAGTTGAACGGTCCCAAGTGCGCTGGATTTCGTAGCGTGAATTAAGGCCACTGGTTTATCATCATTTCTTTGAACGTTAATGTTGCAGAAAAGTGTGGTTTTTTTTTTTTTAAAGGGAAAGGGAATCTTGTTGCATTGGCCAATTTGCATGCATCGGTATTAGAATTAATATTGACATTATCAGTTAATGCTGACAGTGTGGTGACCTTCGGTATCTATCAAGGGTAGGCAGGATGAGACATCACTGAATCAGCGGACTCTTGGTTGCTCGCCCATCATTCTTATTTTTCTAAAAGATTTATATAATTTTCTTTAGAAAAGAAGTTGACATGCTCCAGTTGATTACTCTGTGGTTGGCCTTTCCTTCTCCTGCTGCTGGAAAAAGAAATTTCTTCTCCCTTACTCTCCAGAGCTGGGGAACTTTGGTCATCCTTCTCCATCCAAAAAAGCCTCATAGATGTCTCCCCTATTTAATTAAAGCATGGTTGGTCAGGGAAGTTGCTTGAGACAAGGTGGTAGGGCAAAGGATAGACATTTTCAAAGATCCATTGGCCATCACAGGATTAAATTACAGGCAGTCCTTGATTTATGACCACAATTGGGGTCAGAATTTCTATTGATAAGCAAGGTGGTCATTGAGTGAGTCCTGTCCATTTTTTTATGATCTTTTTTCCACGGTTGTGAAGCAAATCAGTTGTTAGGTAAATCATGTGGCCATTCAGTGAATCCAGCTTCCACCTTGCTCATCAACAGAAATTCCGGTCCCAATTGTGGTCATAAATCAAGGACTATCTGTAATTTAATCCTGTGATGGCCAATGGACTTTGCTTGTCAGAAGCTGGCTGGGAAAGTCGCAAATGGTGATCATGTCAGGACACTGCAATCGTTGTAAATACCTGCCAGTGGCCAAGTGATCAAACGTTGATCGTGTGCCCATGGAGATGCTGTGATGATTATAAATGCAATGACTAGTTAATAAGTCAATTTTTCCAGTGCTGTTGTAATTTTGAATGGTTGTTAAATGAATGGTTGTGAATCAAGGATTACCTGTAGCACAGGAATACTAATCTGCTTTCAGATTTGCTTCCACCAAATTGAAAGAACCTTAGTAGAGGTGTTTTTCATAGAATCTGCATGCATCTATCTATCTATCTACCTATCATCCATCCATCCATCCATCCACCCACCCACCCATCTGCCCGCCCATCCATCCATCCATCCATCCATCCATCCATCCATCCATCCATCCATCCATCCATCCACCCATCCATCCATCCATCCATCCATCCATCCATCCATCCATCCATCCATCCATCCATCCATCCATCCATCCATCCATCCATCCATCCATCCATCCATCCATCCATCTATCTATCTATCTATCTATCTATCTATCTATCTATCTATCTATCTAATCTATCTATCTATCTATCTACCTATCTCGCTGTCTCTATCTACCTATCTGCTATCTGCTTGCCTATTATCTATCTATCTATCTATCTATCTATCTATCTATCTATCTATCTATCTATCTATCTATCTATCTATCTATCTATCTATCTATCTATCTATCTTCTATCTGCCTACCTATCATCTATCTATTTCTATATAGACATGTATATCTGTCTATCATTTATCTATCATTATCTTCTGTATATCTATGTGTATGTGTATCTCTATGTGTATACGTATACGTATATGCATGTATACAGTATCTGATTTTTGCAAGGTTTTCTCCTATCGTATGGCAAGGGGAAAGGAGGTGGGTCATTTTTTATATGTACATATCAAACCATGCATAACATACATGCGTGAACACAGAAAGTCCCTCTTACCAGTGCAATTTCAGGGTCCTCAGCTATTTGGATCCTGGCCAAAGTCCTTTTTTCTTACCGCAAGCGAGGGAACGCGTCCAATTACGACAATTGGAATTGGTGAAATGTTAGTCAACTTCCAAGCTGTGTAAGTCAACGATAATGATTCCAAATACACTTTCATATTTAAAGTGTACTTAACCGGATTGGCCACCTGTCAAATTCTAGGGCCCAGGTCATATGCTTTCCTTCATAATAGTCTCCCGTTAATAGAGTTTTTATTATTTGGATTTGGCAAGCACACATGCTTTTATTGAATGAACTTCCTGCTAAGTTTCTGAGGGGGAGCGATGGCTGGCTTATAACATAATTGCTCTATATGTTGATAATATCTTTTATTGTAATTGTTTTTCATTGTTTTTAATAAAAGAACTGGAATAAAGGGAGCCGTAGCAAAAGATGGGTTCCCTCCCCCTTTCTCTTCATTATTCATGATGCGAACAGTAAATTTATCCCAAATAAGCATTTTACAGGGGTAAAAAGGTTTCATTCCAAAAGTGCCTAATTTAAATCAGTTTATACAATGAATCAGCTAATGATCTTTAGCACTGAGAGGTGGATGCTTTTATTCTCATTTTCTTCCCCCCATGAATAGACTTGTGCAGATGGGGAGGTGGGGAGGGGGAGAGTTTCATTGTGTAGAGATACGGTGAGCTTCTACAGCCCGTCTCTTATCAACAGCTTAAAATTACAAAGTAGTGTGGAATATATATATATATAT
>QLTV01012195.1:1451947-1454447 GCA_003457575.1 Thermophis baileyi
TATATATTTAAAAAATAAAGAAATCCAGTATGAATTAAAATGCTTCTTTGCATTCTGATCTGTAGGGTTTTTTCTTTTTTCTTTTTTTTGGGGGGGGGGAGAAGAGCATTTTTATGGTGAATTGCCATATTATCTGTTACATCAGTTTACAATGAAGCTGCGATCAGACATAAAACAGATTTATAATATCATTAAAACACGATATCAAAGAATGAATAAGCAATTCAATAAAATTACAATAACGCCAAGATAAAAATGAAAGCCTTTTCAATAACGGTTTTATGTAAGAACATTTTGCAGATAAATATGTGTTTATAGATCTTTTAAATGCACATTTATTATACTGTTTCTAATAGTGCCATAGGGGTTAATTTTACCCTCCCATCTTCTTTTATGTTGTAGCCTACACATGGTCTAAAAACCAGCTGCAAAATCTCCAACAGATTGTATTAAGGATGGATTTATGTGTTTGTGTGTGCGTCTGTGCATATATGTGTGCGGAATTCTCAACTGATTTTAGAGGAAAGATGCCGTTTTCATGCATAATTTGGTTTCCAGAAGTGGCTTAAAGGCAGCATTTTCAAATTGAGTACTGTTTCTATCAGGTTAGGATTGGATGCGGGCGGCTGGAGGGGAGGGGTGGACAGGGAAAGAGGGAGCGGAGAGGATTTGGAACTAGGGGGAGGTGAATCCCTGAACATCTGTTGCATATTTTCACCAAAAAGTCAGTTCTACCCTGGTCATCCATCCATTAAATCGCAATATTTTACATTCTGGGGAAAAAAAATTCCCATAAAGATTCAGAGTTAAAAATCTGTATTTAAAATTCACACATACACATGAAACAAATGGATTTTCATCCAGCTGAACCCTGTGTAATTATTTCACAAGATTTGGAAAAGTGTGAACCCTGGTTTGCATTAAAACAATCTTGACATTTACACACTTACCCAAGAAGAGTGAAATTCCCATTCAATATGTCTCAGAAACCATTAAAAAGACCCTTCGAGCATCTTTGATGTTAAGTCAGTTTTTGGATGCTAATTCTTGGAAAGGCAGTAATATAAGCATTGATAGTTTAATTGTATGATTGTGTAATTATATACTTGTCCTGTTGCAAGCATAGGTACAGCCAGGGCTTAAGGGAATATTCTGCTTAGAAACACTTCAGTCCTTATATTATACAATTTAGCATTTCCCCTCTGGAAATATATGAAATAGGGTGCAATTTTAGGGTTTTTTAATCTTTTGGGAAGGCACTTTCTATGTATTTATAAATATTAAGGGAAGTTAATGCCTAGGAATAGCGCAGCCATCTTTGCAGAAATCTGGATGACTGCTAGTTGGCAACAGAGACACACACTTTGCTTCATCTGGTGGTCAGCTAAAATTTTGTAGCCAACCAGAAATGATAGGAAGCATAAGAAAATATGATTTTGAAGTATATAAAAATGTGCACCAGCCATGGGGCTTTCTATAGTCATTCTAGAGAAGAATACCGTATACCAGTGGTTCTCAACATATTCTTCGCCACGGAGCCCCTTTAAATATATTTTGTGGCCATGGACCTCCAAGACTTAACTCAAGATTTAAATCATAACATTTCTTCAAGCCATCATGGACACCTTGTGACGATCACAGGTTGAGAACCACTGCCTTATACAAATCAATAATATGCATATCATTTTGGGAGAGTAATCATTTCCATAATGTTTCTTAAAAATAAAACTATATTTGAATGATGGTGTCCTGTGCCTCAGATTCCAGTTTATAGCAATAGCAATAGCAATAGCACTTAGACTTATATACCGCTTCATAGTGCTTTTACAGCCCTCTCTAAGCGGTTCACAGAGTCAGCATATTGCCCCCAACAATCTGGGTCCTCATTTTACCCACCTCAGAAGGATGGAAGGCTGAGTCAACCTTGAGCCTGGTGGGATTTGAACCGCTGAACTGCAGCTAGCAGTCAGCTGAAGTAGCCTGCAGTGCTGCACTCTAACCACTGCGCCACCTCGGTTCTTTATCCATGAAAGGCTCCCTTTTACAACTTGAAATTGGTTGTTATGTATCTTGAATGGTCGACACCATAAGGAATTTCTGTTTTTCTAACAGACCCTTCCATAGTCAAGGAATGACCAAGAGCCCAGGGCAAAATAATTTATTCATCTCTTGCAGTGTAAGATTCCTTGCTGTCCTGACTCTAGCTGGGAAGGATGATTTGGGACAATGATGGTTTTCTGGCCATCCCAACACCAGTTATTCATGGAAAATCAAGAGAGAAAAGCAGGATTCTGTTTGTCTCAGAAGACTGTTGATTTTCAGCTCTTGTGGATGGCCCTGATTGATATTAGTGGCCTCAGGCAGTATGAACTCTTTTTAATGCTCCCTGATTTTGATGAGAATGATCACGTGAAGAAGTAGAGCTTATGTTTAGCTGTTTTTTTTTAATCTGCCTTTTACATCTCCTTGTGGATCTTGCATTCTGTATTTAAGCCTTGGG
>QLTV01012195.1:1459447-1469272 GCA_003457575.1 Thermophis baileyi
CAGCTATATCATGTAGCCCTATTACTCAAGATGTTACCTAGTTGGTTAATGAAACATCTGCAAATGAAAAAAACCAAGCAAAGAACTTTCCTCCCTCAAAAAAAGAGGAAATCTCGTCACCGTTAGATTACAGTTTGAGAATCTCTAATCTCTGTGACATCTGGACTGTCTTGTTTGGGAAATTGAGGGACAACAGAACAACCTTGACTGTTTAAGAGGAAAACAGTGTGATCAGAGCATAGTAGTAAGAACCTTTGTTGGATAAGAATACATATCCAGCTATTTCATACTCATCAGTCTGCAATTTGTCAAGCAGGAATTCAGATGGTATAATAGTTAAAGCATTGAATTATGATCTAGGGTCAACACTGACCATGGACATTCCTAGAGAGATTTATATTATTCCTTATCTCAGACTAACCTGCCTCAGATGGTAGTTGCTATAAGGAGAAAAAGTGGTGGGCTATTGTGTATTCCATATTGAGCTGGAGGAAAGAAAAGTGGTTACTTTGATAAATAAATATATTCATTTATTTGCAGAAACACAAAACACCTTAAGAAGGACGCAGGCACACCATACAGACAAGGAAGCTCTCAAAACAAGATTTTTTTTAAAATTGGGCAAGGGATGATGTTTCGTTTTGCTTTTGATGGAATGAATGAAAATAATATTTGCACTTTGCAGTTCCATTCAGAGGCTGGGAAAGTGAGTATTACTGCCCGGTCAAAATGTGAGAAAGGAAAGGAAAGGAAAGGAAAGGAAAGGAAAGGAAAGGAAAGGAAAGGAAAGGAAAGGAAAGGAGGAAGAAGGAAAGGGGAAAAGGAAAGGAAAGGAAGAAGGGAAGAGGGAAAGGAAAGGAAAGAAAAAGGAAAAGAAAGGAAGAAGGGAAAGGAGAGGAGGGGAAGGTGGGAAATAAAATAGGAGAGGAAAAGAAGGGAAAGAAAAGGGGGAAAGGAAGAGGAAGAGGAGGGAAATGAAATGAAAGGAGAGGCAAGGGAAGAGACATAGGTATAGGAGAAGAAGGGAAAGAGGGAAAGGAATGGGAAGCAAGCAAAGGATGGGATGGGATGGGATGGGATGGGATGGGATGGGATGGGATAGGATAGGATAGGATAGGATAGGATAGGATAGGATAGGATAGGATAGGATAGGATAGGATAGGACATCCTCTGGATAATATATTGATGAGCTTTTATTGTTGTGGGGGCAAGTTTTAGCTTGACAGTTCTCTATACTCCTTTCTTTTTAAGAGGGAAAAATTTCAGATTTATCAGAAATACAACTGAAATAGTGAAAATTGACCGTTTCAGCTGACTGCAAGAAGGGGCTTTTGATAAATGGTGGGGTTGCATTTGGGAAAGGGAATCGTGCCTTCTGCGTTCTTTCTACTGAGATGTGGGGACAGCTCGGCTCATAATGTTCAACTCTGAAGCAAGGGTCTTGATTTTTCTAGGTGCTGCAGTGTTGGCAGTGTGAAATATACAACACCTTTCCCAAACTGTTTAAGTTCCACCCCATGAACTGACATACTAAGGAGGATGAAAATATCTCATTAGAAGACAGGCAGCTGAGAGAATGAGGTTTATAACCTAGAGCAAGGCGAGAAGAGAGAGGCACATGTGCGTACGCATGTACACAACAGACAGACAGAAAGACATCCGATACAACCAGACAATAGAACTACAGGAGCACTTACATTCCGTGCAAGGAATCTTCCCAGGGGGATGTGGATATTGGTGGATTAATAACAAGTACTCTACGATTATTACACACCTTTTATTTTGCAGTTTGCAACGTAGTCAGCTGGTGTGTCTCTCATCGATAGCAGCCTGATGCACCTTGATCTTAAGTTCAACGCAACTGTCCTGTTGCAATAAATGAAGAGGTGCTACTGGGCCATTATTGTTTGCTCTCCTACCTCCAAATCACTCAGTGGGAGTCCTTTCTATTTGGGGGAGGCAGAGAAGAGTGATAAAATGATGAGTCAGTCTCTCGCGTCGGGGTCCTTTACTCATTTCCAAAACTCTATGCAACAACACATCCTGACATTCATCAAGTGCCCAAGCCCTCCACCACAGCAACAGAAAGTCAATGAAGGTTTATGTGTTACTGGGAGTTTCTCAAGAGCCTTGGCAATGATTGACTGCCTTCGCCATCCCAGCAGCGCCTCGGCAAATAATAAGACGTAGCAAATCAGCAAAGGGGTGGGAAATGGGAAAGCCAAATGTACATTATT
This sequence comes from Thermophis baileyi, assembly GCA_003457575.1. Lineage (NCBI taxonomy): Eukaryota > Metazoa > Chordata > Lepidosauria > Squamata > Dipsadidae > Thermophis > Thermophis baileyi. The sequence goes on from QLTV01012195.1 coordinate 1,461,685, forward strand.
TGCTCTCAGAGCTGGCTTTGGATGCAGACCTATTTGCTAAGCAACTTCCAGAAACCAGAGTTTTAGGATGCCAAGGCGATGATGATGAAGATGATGATGATGATGCTTTTATGTGCATATGTATGCTTCCTTTTCTTTCAGGGCATTTAGCCCTCTTTTTCAATGCAGAAACCATCTTCGTGTCATTGCAATTAATCATAAAGGCAGGCCGCTCAATAATTGTTGAGCGAGCATATTTTATTATGCAGTTTTGGTCCCAACTCCCCACTTAGAATTTTGCAATGGGAATAACGTCTCCTTTTTTTTAAAGCATTAATTGCGGTGTGGACATTTTGTTGCAAAATTCAGTCTGATGCCGAACAGCCGGAACAAAATGAGGAAAATGAGAAACGATCTTTAACCAATAACACAAAGGCTACTACCGCTGCTACAAATACTCAGCAGGTTGACAGTTGAAATATGCATCTGAATACATTAGATAAGGCTCTGTTTAGATGGAGATGGAGCGATTGTTTCTTAATTTTGATTTTGTCAGATACTGCTTCTCTCAAAGTTAACACAAGTAGTTATGAGAGCCTCTAGTGGTATAATCAAGGAAAAAGGTCATTTGTATGACTTTTGGCTTGTACTTAGCTATTTCTGGAGCTTACACTCTCTAGCCACTCTGATTGTGGCCTTTAAAAAAAGAAATTGCTATTTATTTATTTATTTGTTTGTTTGTTTGTTTGTTTAGTATCCCGCCTTAAAATAACTCAAGGGGACAAACATATCCAACACAACTTCCTCCTCCTATTTTCCCCACAACAACAACCCTGTGAGGTGAGTTGGGCTGAGAAAGAAAGACTGGTCATCCATGTCTAAGGTGGGACTTGAACTTTCTAGCCTGGTGCCTTAACCACTAGGCCAAATTGGCTCTCTTACATCTTTCTTCATTAACCCTTATAGTCCTATCATATGTAAACCAGGCATCTGGGTGTGTCAATGTCTGTGTAAGTCCATAGAGAGAGAGAGGTTCATCCAGTGTCCTAGTGTAGTTATCTTATGTTTTGCTGTACATAATTATGTGGACTTTCTTCTCAACTTTCAATTTGCTACTTCTCTTTCTTAAATATTTGGGCAATACTGTCAATCTCTTTTGCATTTCATAGGTCAGCAAGCTACTTTAGTTGTTTGTGTCTTGATTTTGGTGAATGTAAATTTACCCCTAATGATAGATCTGATTAGAGAATCCAATGTTTCTTAAAGAAAGGTAAAATTCTCTCCTTCCGGGACGTTGACTTGTGAAGTTGTAGCAAGTTAATTAGTCTGCATTTGTTTTCTATCTCTTTTCTTGGTTGACTTGTATGAAGGGTTCTTTCCTGGTAGCATATGAATGTATTCACTCTCTATGTTTGTCTTTCCTTCCTGGTTCTATACTTGCTACTTCTGGTGCCCTGGAACTATCTCTGATGCCACCTTTCCCTCAGCAGGTTCTACCGTTAGACATCACACACTGAATGGGTGCCACTACAAAGAGATGCTGGATGGTAGAACCATGATATTCCCTAATCCAGCCCTGGCTCTTACCTGTGGTGAACCATTATCTTCTTTGAAGAACAATTCAACTGCTGATTGATCTAGCTGGCTTCTCTCTGTGTGGAAAGGCATAGGGAGATCTTGTCCTTTGTAATCTACTGCAAGATGCCATAGGACCTCTTGTGGTCAAACCGATGAGAAATCTAAAATCACATACAGCAGTTCTTCCTATACAGAAGACAGGTCTACATGGAAGAGAAAATCTGTAGCATGACATAGCATCCACTCCACATGTAAGATTTTACATTAAAAACAGAAATCTTAGATATTACAGGATCCAATCTGGCTCACCAGGACCAGAGGCTTTGTCTTCCAAGCTTTTGGACTCGTGCTGGAGCCCATCTTCAGGGAACTTCTTTCTAGAGGTTGGCTAGAGAGAAGTTCCCTGAAGATGGGCTCCAGCACGAGTCTGAAAGCTCGGAAGCCAAAACCTCTGGTCCCAGTGTCCGACTCAGATTGGATCCTGCAACATTATCCTGGGACACATATATTCGCCTTCATTCGTGAATCTTAGATAGTCATCAAAACCTTTGTTCTGAATAGTTATCCCTCAACCTTCTTACATTTTTTTTTCTTCCACTGTCATCTGACTTTCACTTGTTCCATATCTACTACTCACTGGCACGTTCCCTGATTTCTTTCCTCCTCCTTGTCTTGTTTGCTTAATGTAGATTTTATGCCCTCCGGGCATCACATCTGTGCTGTGTAGCACCTGGCATATTATTGGCACTAAATAATTGTTAAGTAGTAGAAGTAGCAGTGAATGAAGCACACTTTCAGATTAGATTTGCGCAGCTAAGCATCTCTATTTGTTTCAGCGAGAATAAACACAAGAGTTCAGGCTAATCTGCCTTTGATCCAAATTACCTGTTGTGAACCTTTATTTTTCATTACTTCACATGTGATTATGTACCTCTATTAAGTTTGAAGCCGAAAGAAATGAGCTCAGGTAAATTAGAGAAGTCTCAACTCAGCCAAGTTTCCTGATGGATTTTGCAGCTTTCTGAGTAGTAACATCATTCAAAGTTGTCTGCCTCCCTAACAAAAGAGTGCACATCTATCTGAGCAGTACAATTATATGCGCAGGGAACTGTTTGTGACAAGTATCAAACTGGGACTGCTATTGAAAAGGAGCAGAATTCTGCAAACTAGATTGTTTCTCGCTTGCACTTAAATCAGGGGCATCATTACCTTGTATAAGGACCTGTTTCAGGATACGGTAGCATCAGAATGTGTCTTCAGATAGTTGTACTCTACAGAGATGAAACATCAAGGCAGAAGTTGCACACCAGAAGGCTAGAGTTGCACTCAGCAGAATGGAGAGATGAAGATGTAAATGCAGCAGAATTACTTATCACATTGTCATCTAAGAATGTAACCCATAAGCATTAAATCTTACGCTTTTTGTGTAATTAAGAAAAACCTTTTTATTTTCTTTATCACAATACAAAAGCATTCATTCTCATACAACTTGGCATTTTTTCTTTAACATTCTTAATCTTAACCTATGACAATGGGGGCATGGTGGCCTAACCATTAAGATGCTTGGCTTGTTAACTGGACGTTCGAGACTCAAGCACCATGTGATGGGGTGAGCTCCTATTCCTGTCCCAGCTCCTCTCAATTCAGCAGTTCAAAAGCATGCAAATACAATTAGATAAATAGATACCACTTCGGTGGGAAGGTAACAATGTTCCGTGAGCCTCGGCGTATAGTCATGATGGCCATATGACCACAGAAGCTTCTTCAGACAATGCTGACTCCCTCAGCTAGGAAATGGAGATGAGCACTGGCCCTTAAAGATGGACATGACTGGCCAGGGGAAACTTTTACCTCTTTTTTTTTTATGGCTCAGAGAAGGTCTCATACAGGCTTTTGATCCATCAACCTTAACCCATGCAATAAACATGAGCATGGCACAAGGTAAAAATGTGGTGGAAGATCCATGCATGTACCTGTGGGAATGTTCACGTATATTTGGAAATGTATTGGAAGTCTACCAAACAATCAACTGTTCCACCTTTGTTGTTGTTGATGATGATGATGCTTTTGGGATTTGCAATTAAGCAGTATTCTGTTTCAGTGTGTAGATATGTTACGGTTGAAGGTAAAAATAAAATCTGCTCCATCTCACCTTACTTTGATTTTAACACATTGCTACTTTCTGTTGGCTTTAAGTGTTTGTGTTGTCTGTATATTTGTTCATTGCCTGTCAGAAATGAATGGCAACTTGTGTGGCACTATGTCTATCTACTGCTAATTCCATGGGGTCTTCTGCCAGATTTTAAAAGTCCTCTGCAGATGATCCATTTGCATCTTTAGAAAGAGGTATTAGTCAGTTCCTTACAGCCTCATGGTATTTGGAAAAGTGGGTATTGCTGAAAAGCATCTGAGAAATAATGTATTATGATGTGTTTTTTAGATTTGCATATCCCTCTTTTCTTCCAGGAGCACAAGGTAGTATAAAAAGCAATAGTCTTCCGAACTATGAGATGGAACCACCAATCTGTGTTGGTTTATGACACGTGCTGCATAAATTCCCCCTCTGTCATGGGTCACTGTTGTGGAAATGTGGGGTTGGCAAACTAAAACAGATAGAGTGGCAGGTATGTCTTCACAGGTACCTTTGGGCACATGCAATTTGCTTTAGTGATACTACAGGTGCAAAGTTTATTAAAGGAATTGTGGATTAGAGCAGTGGTGAAATCCAATTTTTTTTACTACCGGTTCTGTGGGCGTGGCTTGGTGGGCGTGGCTTGGTGGGCGTGGCAGGGGAAGGATACTGCAAAATCCCCATTCCCTCCCCACTCTGGGGCCAGCCAGAGGTGGTATTTGCCAGTTCTCCGAACTACTCAAAATTTCCGCTACCGGTTCTCCGAACTACTCAAAATTTCTGCTACCGGTTCTCCGAACTACTCAAAATTTCCGCTATCAGTTCTCCAGAACCTGTCAGAACCTGCTGGATTTCACCCCTGGATTAGAGGCAGATACAGTTTTCTATGTTAATTGATACCTGGTTCAGTATCAATTAAGAAGAGGCCTTAGGTGTGTGAAAAGGCCAAATTGACTGTTTGTTATCTTTTGAAGTTGCTTTTTGTTTTGTTGGACTCATCTTAAAGAAGGCTCTTGTGAAATAGAATTGAGGAGTGGTGAAATACTCCTGGTTCTTACTACTACTACTACTACTACTACTACTACTACTACTATTAGTACTACTACTATTTAGGAACTATAAACTTTCTGCAGGTAGCAATCTTACCAGTGATTGCTGGATTTTTCTCTGTTCCCTTTGGGAGTTTACCTGCGGACATACTACATTTCCTAGATTGCCAGCTTCACACATGTCTATTCTATCCTCTGAAACCTTCACTGCTAACTCTGGTGTGGCTTCATTAAAGTACAAGACATCACACCTGTGATTTTGTTTTCTTTGTGGCCTCGTGCACCATTTCTGACTCTAGATTTGAGCTTTTGTCTGCCAGTTGGTTAAATCCACTCTGTTATTCCATTCCGTTGTTGCCCAGTGTCCTGAACAATACGACTCTTGGTCGCCAGCCGCCATTGTCAAAGATAATCTGATGGTCACATCTGCATGTCAGCGCCATAGAGTAGAAACCCCGGAGTCTGTCAGAGTGGGAGGCGAAGGCATTAGCGATTTCAATTCTGCTTTATTTTCCACTTGAAATGGAGGAAAACAGACAAAAAACAAATAAGAAAGCTAAACAGTTGCGTGAGAGCTAGCAATTTGCCGAGGAGCTAGTGACAGACACTGTATTATCATAATTGTCTCTTCTACATGATAGGACAGAAAAATAATAATGTCATTTTATTTATAGACGGGGTGTCCCCTTTATGAGAGTCATGCAAGTTTCTGCCAACTGGAGTAGGTCAAATGACATCTTTTGATCAGGCCTGTCCAAAGAGATCAAAGATGAATGGCAGGTAATGGATAGCCAATGACAAACCAAATCTAAAACAGAAATAAGACTGCCAATTACTCATTAAAGGCTTACCTAACCAAGGCAGGCTGCTTGACATGTTACCCGATCACCTAAATCAACTGAGCGTAGGTGCTAAAATTGTGTATTATCATTGGAAATGGCTATTATTTCCTCCCTAACATTTCTGTTAAAGCTTTGTTTGTCTGACCAGCCATCTCGGGGAAAGGAAAACCTGCTCCTTTTGGCGAGGTTCTTAGGTAGTCTGTGAACATTACAATGGGCACCAGAGATTTTCATTAATTATATTTAATAGGAATGTTCTTTGTTTGCCACTGATGAGAACATGCCTCTTCTGGTGCTGAAAAAAGTCCCCTGACTTTTCCTTTCTCCAGGATGGCCATCTCTGTCCAAATTTGTAGCCCATTTTTCAACCAATTTTCAGAAGGAAGCAGAGATGTATAACATCCAGACCTCCACTAGATATTTTTTTCAATGGATCCATCGTGAAAAATGTTAATTTAAACTGGAAAATATTAGTGCTAATACAGGTAGTCCTTGACTTACAACCACAATTGAACCCAAATTTTATGTTGCTAAGTGAGAAATTTGTTAAGTGAGTTTTCCCCATTATATGACTTTTCTTGCCACATTTGTTCACAAGTAAATGTCAGGCCGGGAAACCATCCTGGGCCTTGAATCTTCAGGCCTGCCACATTTAGTGCTGTGGGAAACTGGGAGGGGGGGAATTGCATGAGGAGATATATAGTCAAAATAACCTTCCTTTCTCCGAGAGTCAAGGCCACTCTGCCCTGCACCTGGAGGGTTGTGCCTGGGAGGCATCTCCAGTTGGGACGGTGCATTGATTGGACCATGTGATGGACACGTGGGTGCTGGGGCAGGAGCTTGGATTTTCTTTTGGGTGGGGAAAACTCAAAAGCTTTCAGATTCGGGTTTTCCCAGATGTGCCAATATGACATCTCTAATAAAATGGAACTTTGAGGAATGCCTAGCCTCGGAGTCTTATTTCGTTGGGGGTGTTACTTGGAACCCTGACTGTAAACAGTTTGTTAAGTTAGTAACACAATTGTTAAATGAATCTGGCTTCCCCATTGACTTTGCTTGTCAGAAGGTGGCAAGAAGGGATCACATGACCCCAGGACATTGCGACTGTCATAAATATAACCCACTTGTCAAGCATCTGAATATAAATCACAGAACCATGGGGATGCTGAAATGGTCAGAAGTCTGAAAAATGGTCATAAGTCACTTTTTTCAGTGCTGCTATAACTTTGAACAGTCACTAAATCAACTGTTGTAAGTCGAGGACTACCTGTAATTTCTTAGGCATTAACCCCAACCATCTGAAATTAGGATATAGAGAGACACGTTATGCTAAATTATTTTTGTAGTCTACCTAACTCTTGATTTCCCTCCTTGTGAGATATAATCTGAGGCCTCAGGCTACATGTGGTTCTTGAGCAATCTCCTCGTCTGAATCTTTCTAAACATGGTTTTCAAGTCATTATTATTTCAAGTTTTTCACTTTGCTTTGAAATGGTGGTTGTTCTAGAGCCACAACAATAAATATTGAATTTGAAAGTTGGCAAAAACCGAAACTGTTTAACGAAAAGGATGCCATCAGATTAACATGATTTAATTGATTGAACTTAATTTTAACTGAATCCAAATGAAATCAAATCCAGATCTTGACCTGCTGCCGAAGCTGCAGACCTTCAAGGAAGAACTTCTGCTTTTGGTTACAAAAAGTTGGCTAGCCCTGATGAGGTCTTTGGGACTTTTAGAGATACTCTAGAACTTTAGACAGAAGATGGCAGGAATTAAACCTGGAACCTTTGAGATACTCCCTTTGGATTTGCAATGTATGAACAGATCTTGGATAACCATTTGTCTGAAGTGGTGTAGGGTTTCCTGCCTAAGCAGGTAGTTGGACCAGAAGACCTCCAAAGTCCCTTCCAACTCTGTTATTCTATTCTATTCTATTCTATTCTATTCTATTCTATTCTATTCTATTCTATTCTATTCTATTCTATTCTATTCTATTCTATTCTATT
>QLTV01012195.1:1470931-1488313 GCA_003457575.1 Thermophis baileyi
TAATAATAATAATAATAATAATAATAATAATAATAATAATAATAATAATAATAATAATAATAATAATAATAATGATGATGATGATGATGATACTTGGTCGATACCTAGGATGCTGCAGCAACCCGTATCAACCATCAGTGCCAGTCAATAATATTTGTGATACATTTTTAAATGTTCAGTTCATGTTTAATGAATAAAAGTACTACAATAACAACAACAACAACAACAACACTAATACTGATACTGATACTGATACTGATACTGATACTAATACTAATACTAATACTAATACTAATACTAATACTAATACTAATACTAATACTAATACTAATACTAATACTAATACTAATACTAATACTAATACTAATACTAGCAGCATTTTTTTAAAGGGTTAGAGTTAGGAGATAGGGAGAAGAGTTTTTGAAATTCCAGAAATTTCACTGTACGCCATCTATGTCTTCTGATACACTTTTCTACTTTATAAAATAATTACTTTTCTTTACATTAACTTCTACTGGCTGAATCTTTTGGTCATTTAATTTATTGCAGCGCTCCATTTCTTTGTGGATTTGCAGCAAAAACAATGAAGATATTTTACAGGTGTGCACATTTATTGTCACATAAACTGTCAAAGATTACACTCTACTTTGTCACGTTCCCCCATTTTATATTTATGAATCTATGGTGGAATTTAAATAGTTTTTAAAATCTGGATTTAACTGTAGATGTTGTGTTTGTAAGAGACATGATTCAGAAGAGTGATGAGTGAACATACAAGGAGGCAGTCTGAACCAGAAGTGATTTTCCCCATTTTTATTGAAACATACAGTATATTATATTATATTATATTATTGAAATATCTTTGTATTCTAATTTCTCTTTGGAAGATGATCTGCTAATCATAGACTCTTTCTTCTCCCCCCCACCCCCGCCTCATGGTTCCATTCAGTCAACATTCTCTTGATAGCCTAAAGAACATATTTAGAAGCCTAATTAGTTATAATTAGAAGCAAACAAACACAATTTATGCAAGGTAATTGATTATAAAAGTTTAACAGGTAGCAGTTGCATTGGGAAATACCTCAGTTCAGGATTTAATCACAATTGGTTTGCTTCAATATTTTTTGTGTGAGTCTAGACAAAAACACAGCCACACCCTGATCAGGTAGTTTGGCCAGGGGGAATAGCAAGTTCTTCTCAATCTGTCAACTCCTACTAAATTCCCCCTATTTTAAAGCCAGGCATTGTCAAAGAAGTATGATGAAGTCTAAAGATCCAGTTGCCACAATTCTTGACAAACTCAGTATTGGAGATAAATTTTCCCAAACATCCCAAACCTCAAATCACAATGTAATTGATTTCTCAGACATTCAGATGCTGTTCTCAACTCAATGTATGTTCAGAGATATACTATAACGTAACATTGGGTAAAATTTCAGAACTGTGAACAGCAGGGAGAAAGTGGGATAGCAGGGGTGGGTTCAGGTTTTCTTCACTGCTGGTTCGCTCAGTGTCGTGCCGCGCAGTGCATGCGCAGTGCTTAAAAAAAGCTTCTGCACATGCGCAGAAGCAAAAAACAAGACGGTGGCACCTACGGCGCCACCGAAAGAACCGGTTCGGAGGCGTGGCAGGCCTGGGTCGCTGCCAGTTCTAGTGACCCAGGCCGCCAAGTTATTACCGGTTCTATAGAACCGGTCCGAACCGGGAGGAACCTACCTCTGTGGGATAGGCACGCCATCTCAACGATCAGTCTTTTCAGATGCATGCTCAACACATAACCCCCAACACTCATCATGCCCCAGAGTGCAAAATGTAAGAATAGTCTACCTACCCACAACAAAATAGAGAATTAAACAAAGTACATGGAATTGTAGGAGATGACCAGGCTGAGCCCAAAGGAGGGGTCAAACGCATCAGCAACCTTGAATCACTTCATGCTCACAAGAATTTAAGTCCAGTCCACCTTGAATTCCTTCTACTCTTACCTCCCACTAATTTCCTTTGGCCACTAATAGTTCAGATTCTTATAGGGAGCTTAAGTTTACAATAAATCTTTATATCCATGTGAACTGTCTGGATCTCCTGATTTTCCTGGGGCTTGACACGAATTTCATCATGTCATTTGGATACAGGCACTTTGACTTAGATGGGAGACCTCTCTCTCTCTCTCCATCTCCATCTCCTTCACCTTTTCCTTCTCCATCTCCTTCTCCTTCACCTTTTCCTTTTCCTTCTCCATCTCCATCTCCTTCACCTCCTTCTCCATCCTTCCTTTGTACTCACCAACCTGAAATGCTGAATATAATAATCTGAAATAATCTGTCAACAGATTACAATTTTGTTTAATTTTAATGTGGCTAACTTAAGATGGTTGTATAGTAAATTTATGCAACTGATCACAGTTATTAAATTTCTGCATCTGCAAAAGAAGCAATCAAACCTCTTATTATGGTTGCTGTGAGTGAATGTTAAATGTCAAGGAGTTACCAGTGCGCTGCAGGGAAGCACGTTACAGTTAAAGATGCATAAAATATCAGCACTTTTTTAATGCTTGTGCATTCAACAAAGACTCCCATCCTAATTAACTGGTATGGAAATAAATAATTTTTACAAACTACCTTAGAAACAGATTTTTTCCCCTCCTCCCATCAAAGTCTACTGCTCAACAGAAATAGCCATGCTGTTGCATAGATGTTTTTTCTTCTTAATTTGCAGATGCGATGAAATATTCAAGCCTCACACAGATTTTGAAAACACCATTATAAATCCAATGCCCTTCTGCTAAAAGTGTAATATTGTGTGATCAGTCTGATGATTAATCTTGAGGTCTGGATCCTTGAAAATATGATTTCCTTTTTTTCTTCTTCCTTCCCCCCTGGTTTTCCAAAAGATGGAAATATTGTGAAGCTACTGTAATTTGAAAGATACCCTCCACCTATGTATAGCCTCCATTCTTTCTCCACATTATCGTCTGTATGTTGATACTATGCTATTTTCTCTTAATCCATTAGAAAAAAAAAGAAAGAACGAAAATTCAAATTTAAAGTACAGGTAGTCCTAGACTTATGACCACAATGGAGCCCAAAATTTCTGTTGTTAATTGGGATATTTGTTAAGTGAATTTTGCCCCATTTTATGACCTTTCTTGTCACAATTATTAAGTGAATCTCTGCAGTTGTTAAGTTAATAACATGGTTGTTAAGTGAATCTGGCTTCCCCATTGATTTTGCTTGTCAGAAGGTCGCAAAAGGGGATCACATGATCCTGGGACACTGCAATTGTCATAAATATGAGTCAATTTCCAAGCATCTGAATTTTGATCAGGTGACCATGGGGACGCTGCAATGGTCATAAGTGTGAAAAACGGTCATAACTCACTTTTTTCATTGCCATTGTAACTTTGAATGGTCACTAAATGAACTTGTGTAAGTCAGGAACTACCTGTACCTTTAATATATATGTTTAACAATATATTAACAATATATTCTCTACCAAAATTGAGGTTAACCAGATTTTTGAGCTGAAAATTATGACGTGGCACACTTGGGAGATGTAAAAACTGATGAACATAAAATACTGCTCTGTATAGTCAAAGAAAGAGAGAACCAGACTAATTCGAACAGAGCTGGAAAATTATTGAATTCCTCTGATATTTCTTTTCAAATAGTCCTGGAGAACAGGCATGACACTATCTAACCATCTCATCAGGGATGGTTTTCACTTACCTTCCCTACTGGTTCGCAAATGTGAGCGTGCACGAGAGAGCGCTCTCTTTGCTCGCACGTGCCACCTCCGCACATGCGCACGGCCATTCGTGCATGCACTTTACTCGTACACGAGCCTTGCCCGGCCTCAAAAACGTGCACAAGTAGGATAGTATAGAGCCGGGGCGGGTGGGCGGGGCCACCTGCGATTTCCACTTCCACGCATGCGCTTTGCTTCAAAACAAGCAAAAAAAGGACGGTATAGCACTGGGGCGGGCCCACCCGCAGGTCGCTGCTACCGGTTCAGGCGAACTGGACAGAACTGGCTGAATACCACCTCTGCATCTCATCCTCTGCCATCTCCTTTTTCTTTTGCCTTCCATCTTTCCCACCATCAGGCGCTTTCCCAATGAGTCTCATTAGGTGGCCAAAGTATCTAAGCTTCAGCTTCCAAAGAACAGTGAGGATTGATTTCTTTTAGGATTGAACTGATTTGATCTCCTTGCAGTCCAAGACACTTTCAAAGTCTTCTCCAGCATCACAATGCGAAAGCATCAATTCTTCGGCACTCGGCCTTCCTTATGGTCCAGACATGCATTACTACTAGGAAACCCATAGCTTTAACTGTATCTTGTTAATGTAGCATTACAATAAAGTAGTTCATCTCGTCATGTTTCCTGTCTGGTCTACCTCAGAAGGCTGATAACAACTTTCATCTTCTTATGAAATTTACGCCCAGGAAGATTCACTGATTTCTTCAATTTCTTCAATCTCTTTTTCACTTTAACTTGCTTCGTAGTCTTGTGTCTCTTCTTATGTTCTCTACTGTCAATATTTTGTATGCTCTTGGAAGCAGAAACCTTTATTTGGCAGGGAAGGGGGAACCGTACTTTCCAGAAGACATTATATAATTACCCCCTTATAACAGTGTACAGAGTATTAACAAGAGACACAACATCCTCCAACAAAGATGCCTTCATCGAATCCTAAAGATTCTCTATTTTGACCATGTTGCTAATGAAGAAGGGCTCCAAAAGAGTGGAGTGCAAATTACATAGCATAGTCGCATACAGAAAATTCTAACGTGCAGGTCATATACTCCATATGGTGAATAATCGAATTCCCAAGATGGCAATGAGATGGATTTCCCCTCTGACCAAGAGGATGCCCTCGAAATACAGGGCAAAGAACATTCATAGACAACTTAAAGACTTCAAACATCACTTGAGGCAGGGGTGGGTTCTGGCTTACCTCACTGCCAGTTTGCTTCCTCACGTGCCGTGTGGGCGCACATGCGCAGTGCTAAAAACCCAGCTTCTGCACATGAGCAAAAAAACAAGATGGCAGTGCCTATGGTGCCGCCGAGAGAGCTGGTTCAGGGGCATGTCCAGCTGGCCATCGCTGCCAGTTCAGCAAGCGGGGGAAAATTCCCGCTACCGGTTCTAAAGAACCGGTCCGAACCGGCAGGAACCCACCTCTGACTTGAGGATATGCTGACCTACTCACCCCAAACCGAAAACACTGGAGGTCCTTGCTGCCCGATATGTTACATAGTACAGGAGGATCTAATGCCAATGCTAATGTTAATAACAGTGTAATAACAAGGACAATAATTGTGAGTGTGTGGAGAGCAATTGTCATTATTATAGGCAACTGTAATTTCCTAAAGTGGACTCAACTGCCAAGGGTAGACTTGTGTGTGACACCGTTAACATTTAAGGATCCTTTGAAAGATTCTTCATGCCAAAGAAAAAGGAAGGGGGAAAAAATCCGGTAGAGCATTAAGGAGTTTGCTTCTGAAATGTGTTTAATGTAAATATGCTGTCAGATACCCTTCAAGTAATTGACAAGAGCAGATGATTAGCAGTGTTCTCAATACTGTTTTTGCATAATCTCACATTTTGACAGTTCTCTTCAGTGTCTCTTTATTGTCAGTGCTCTGCAATCAGGAATATTTTTTTCTTTTCCTTGACAACATTTACTTTGTCATTATAAATCTTGTAAATGGTCATTTAACTTGTTCGGTGTGCATGTACAACTCTCAATAGGAACACATTTGCAGTATCTTCCTTTGTGGGGAAGAAACTGTCAGGGGAAAAAAAAAACCTTGCTACTCTCAAAAGAAAGTAGGTTAATATCATTGTTAAAAATAAGAATGAGAAAGGAAGAGAGAAACAGTACTTGTTTGATAATTGTGTACATTCAGCGTATTCCAATCTGATTTAAAAGTAGCTATACTCGGAACTGAAACTGAACTGAGAATTAATTACGGATTGGTGTGCAAGTCATCAGTGGACTTCCTCTGATTTCTGAACTTTGGGTAACTAAAATTATTAGTTGATTACATGGCAGGTCATTCAACTTAAGGAGTCATCAACATCTATTGGACATTGGGGTGGTATCATCCATCATAATGGATTTCATTGTCAGAGAGGCAAGTGACAAAGCGCTGAGTCTGGTAGCATCAATTCTTTGTTTGGGAAAGTTGTAGCAACAACAGTGTATAAGAATGTATCTGCAAAGTTTGCAGGAAAGAAACAATCAATTAGATCTGGGTCATTATTATTTTTTTACGTCTATAGGGCTAGGGTTAGGATGCAAAAAAAAAAAATCTGCTGTGAACTCCACATGGTGTCAGGAAGGGCATCAGGTCAGTAAATGCTCAGCTCCATCCAGTCACTCTGACTCTATCCCGAATGAAGGGACTACAGGGTCATCAAAGGGGAGGTTTTTTAGGGTTAGGGTTAGGGTCTACAGAAAAAGTTATGTACAAAAATGTGTACATTGTGAAATACTGTGTGTGGCTTTGAGAGTCTTTGCAGCACTAACATGGATTGAATTGGATTTAGATTTGTGTGTATATACCTACATGGTAGTGGTAAAAATTATAATCTTTCCCCAATACTGTGATAACTCTCTGAGTTCAACCTTGGCTCAATAGCTTTAACTAATTAAATAGGGATAGACAATCTGCAGGTGATTGAGGGCTGTACATGACCTTTTGTGGGGGGGGGGAAGAAGAGTTTCACTGGACAATTGATGGCACAAGCTATATCATGATGCTGTATTGTGCACATAAATGCAACCAAAATATTTTCCCTCCCCTGAATTTTGGTGTTTGGCAGTTTGGGGGTGTTTCTTTTCTAGTCACGATAAGCCTCTCATCATTAAAAACTGTAGCATTCATTTTTGACAGAACAATTCAGAAGATTCTTTGGGTACTGCAGGAAGTAAATTTGGGAGTTTCAGATTGTCCACCTCTAAAGTAAGTTGTTACATAGCAGCAGTGATTTGAGAGAAGAAGGAAAACAATTCTATAAACTTTATGTAGGAAAAGGCCATTTTATACATTGTACTTTGAGGTGAGATAGAAAACTTATGAGATACTATTGCATTACTTCACATCATTCCTGACAATTGGCTATGCTAACTATGCGACCCTACATTTGTACCCCTGGGCTGTAGTTAGGATTCAGCCGTTAAACCCAGGATTTTGTAAATAGTTGAATTTTGAAGAAGGATTTGAAGGAAAGGAACAACCATGACCTTATGTACATGGTTAAGGGTCCCAATCCTATGGTGCCCATATTCTTAATTCGTAGCATACCCATTGTGCAAACAGTCGATATAATAAAGTTTCAGCTTTACTTGAATCATTGGTCTTCTTTCTTCAGCTCTCTTTAATCTATCTCCATGGATTTCCAGCTTATATAGATTTGGTCAGTGACAAGGGTTAGAGTAGTCTTGTAGAACATTTACTTGTAGCAGTGAAAAAGCACACATTCATCAAGGGATTAAGTCGATCCAATTGCACTAGAGATCAATGGGATGCTTACGTGATCCCTCTTAGGCACCAAGGTTTTTCAACTTCTTTTGGTGAGAATTCACAGACACCCATGCATTTCTCCACCTTAAAGCCATTTATCTCAGAATGTCAAATTGCAATAATTAACCATTATTGATCTTAAATTCAATTAACTTCATTAACTCAGGTCATGATGAGGGTGTTTGCAAGGAAAAGGCATTTGACAATTGCCTTTTTCTTATGTGACATTGAAGTGATAAACTATTCTCTTCATATGCTGTGTTTGGGACATACATTTTTAAAATTAGCAAAAATCTGGTGGACACCTTCTTAGGACCATTCCTAAGAAGGTGTCCACCATTCCTGGTTATCTTTAAAGGGAGCTAATAAGGTTAAGATTATTGATGGTTCTACTTGATTTTCCCATTGGTGGGACTTTAGCAGTGGGAGGTAAAGTTGAACCCCTCCACTTTGTATTTTACACATCAAGATTTTGAACATTTAGTCTGGTAACCAAATTCAGCCCCTGGGTTTATGTAGTACACTGAATCATCAATTCATCAAACAGGTGAATTGATGATTCAGCTTTACTCTAGGCCTTATAACAATCTCAGTTGAGATGAACACTGACCAGTCTTAATATATTTCGCATATGCACCTCTTAAGTTTTTACCTGCCCTGTTTTAGCATGTTGTGTGATTACAACAGAAGTAAAAACTATTGTCACAGAATAGTCAGAAGGGCACAAGCGTGTATTTATCTATAGTTTTTTATCTTTTTCAAATGAGCCTATTGTATTCAAGTTGATCTTTACACTTTAGGACTGAGACCATGCGAATTTCTTGACAATACTTTGCCATCGCATCTTTCCAGATACTTCATTTACTTTCCAGACTGGTTTATAACCCTGGCTTCTCATATGAATTCTCCTCTGTGGATGAACTGGGGCTGACTTTATTTAATTCTTTACTCTGCCAAGATTTGATAGGTGCTGCTATTTGCTGAGTGCTTTTCTGTTATTTCTTCAGCAGATTAGGAGGACAGAAAGGGGTGGGGGGTTTTTTGAGGGAGGGGAGAGTGTTAATATACACAGCTACCCTTTGTATCTAAAATCCCAGGTGATATTCAAAGACCAGGCCAGTTGGGAATTATAGAAGTAGCAATACCGTGTTTCCCCGAAAATAAGATCTCTTATTTTTTTGAACCCTGAAATAAGCGCTTGGCCTTATTACTATGCACTCAAAAGCCAGATTGGGCTTATTATCAGGGGATGTCTTATTTTGGGGGAAACAGGGTAGCACTTAGACTTATATGCTGCTTCACAATGCTTTACAGCCCTCTCTAAGCAGTTTACAGAGTCAACATCTTGCCCCCAACAATCTGGGTCCTCATTTTACCGACCTCAGAAGGATGGAAGGCTGAGTCAATCTTGAGATGGTCAGGATCGAACTCCTGGCAGTGAGCTGAATTAGCCTGCAATACTGCATTCTAACCACTGCGCCACCACGGCTCTTTCAACAAAGAGGGAGTTTGATGTGAGAGATTTTGGGGAAGCCAGGGAAGTAATGTGAAGGAGACTAAAACAATCAAAAGACAAAAAAACGGAGAGAAGAAACCGGAGAAGAAAGTATTTTAAATTGTTTGAAAAGATTCCACTTTAGTGAGCTCATAATAAATGCAGGTTGGAAATTCTTCTTGCAGTTTTCCCAATTCTATATTTATTCCCAGATGACTTACTATAGTTCTTTCTTCTTTGATCCTAACCCAACTGCATGGGGCTTAACAGACAGATATAGGAAATCTACCTTATATGTTACACTCTGAATATCAGAAAGTTGACTTGAATGACCTTGTTCCTCTCATGGTAACATGTAAGATGTCCATTTCTTCAGCTAGGATCAAAAGTTGTTTCTCTATTTTTGGTCTCCATTATCTTCATCAGAAACAGAGGGATAATTGGCAGCATACCTTTGGTTGGAGAAGGGAACACAAATTTCATGAAATGTTTAATTGGTTACTTTGCCTCTGTCTTTCAAGTTTTGGCTTTGCTGTTCAAAACTTGGCAGCAGTTAGATAGTTTCAAAAGGAAAATGGCTTGATGACCATGTTTGATTGCATGGTGGAAAAAAAGCCCCAAAGTTTCCTTTGACACCTGCTTGCTCAGTGAAGAATTACAACCATTAGGAGCTATTTGAGACATAGTGAGAATGATATAGTGAGAACTTAAATACATGGGTCTACTTACCCTTACTCAAGTTGACTGGAGCTCTAGTATTCTTCTTTCATGGTTCAAAGATGAATAAATATTTCCATCTTCAGACTCAACATTTAACCACAAATGTTGGGATTCAGTCATTTGAACATTAACCCATCAATTAACAGAATAATATAAAAAACAGAATTGGAAAGGGACCTTGGAGGTGTTCTACTCTAACCCCTGCTTAAGCAGGAAACCGTATACCATTTCAGACAAATGGTTATCCAATCTCTTCTTAAAATCCTCCAGTGTTGGAGCCCTCACAACTTCTGGAGGCAAATCATTCCATTGATTAAGGTTAAGGTTAGGATTTGGGGGGGGGGGTTGGTTAGTTTTGGTTCAAAGTTCATGGTTTTGGTAACAAATTTTGATTATTCCTTTTTCAGAACCATGTCAAATGGAAGTCTTCTTGACAAGTACATGGTAGGAACAAAGGAAACTGTCTTATGATAACTCATTTTTTTTTAATAGTTAAATTTTCATCCAGTTTTTTTGTCTGGCATCTCTATGCAGCTTCTATGTTTTCCTCCCTTTATTTAATTCCAAACTAACAAGTCACCTAAGTCAGTGAAAAAGGTATAATTGCTCCAGTGTCACTTAATGAAATTCCATTGCTAATTAATTTTAAAATTGGTTATAAAATCATCCCCACTCCTGCTTATATATAAATGGTCCTTTTATGTAAAAAAAAAAAAATCTAACTGTGTGGTTGAAAACTCACCCTGATTTGCTGTGACTTGCATCAAATCATTTCACATAGTCATAGACTATTCAATGTATATAGATGAGTAGAGTTGAAACCTTGTCAATGGAAAAAAGCTGATTTCAAGAAAAAAAAATGACTTAATTAGATGATTGTGAGTGGGTGTGTAAGCCCTGGCCACGTTAGCCTTGATTTCCATGGATAAATGCTGGCAACTGATTTTCATCAGGATGTAGTTTCTTTGTTTATCGTTTCTAAATGTCACATCACAGGGCCAAGTTTTAAAGAATATCTTTAGGTGCTTCCAAGAGACTAAGTTTAATGAGACAACATTTGTATAATTAGCAAATGCACAAACAGCGTTTTAAAGCTGAACAGCAGACATGTTCTTCCTCAGAGTGAATTAGGGGGTTCCATACGAACGAATAGGGTGCTTTAAGCTTTGTCCCTTGCTGCAGTTAGCAAGGGACACTCTTGGCACGGAGGGGAGATTTCACTTGCACCAAAGAAAATTGAAATGGAAAAATTACCCTCCCTTTTCACTCTTCATATCCAGATGTTCCAATCTCTGGATAAAATGGAATTGCTTGCTTGTTTGTTTAGATGTGCACACCCTGCTTGTCACAGCAACTCTGGCTGGTGAACAAAGTTGAAAGCAGAAACCACAGAATAAATGACCATTAAACATTCACCAGCTGAGGGTAGAAACCACAAAATCACACCGTTTAAACAGCCATTTATGCAACCCCTAATTTGTTAAAAGTACATGATTGTTCCTTACACATGCCAACTATTTTCTCTTAAACTGTTCTGCCCCAGCTACAAACCACCAAGAATGCAACACACACAAACTCCGAACACACTGTTGGTTTACTACTGAAGGTCTACTGATTAACGTCTTAGTAGCCATTTTAAATAAACATACATTTAAAGCAGTGCAGGAAAAAGTCACGAGATAGAACAAAGGCCGAACAGACTTGACTGGAAGCAAAACACAAGAAGTGCCCGTGCATTCAGAATAGGCTCCTCCTCTTCTTCCTCGTCAGTGATGGGAGCCTCTGGAGGTTCTGAAGGCCCTGGCTGCATCTCTGCCTCTGGCACCGAGTCCACACCAACCTCCTCACTGTCCGACTCGGGTACCAGCTGCACAGGCTGCTGGCGCATCACCACCACAGCCTCTTCACTGTCAGAGTCCGCAACCAGCTGCACGGGTCGCCGGTGGGCCACAACATAAACAATACCCCCACCTTATCCTTGTTACGAGTGACTGTTTGTATCACCTGTTGCAAACAGTTGTTGTTTGATAAACATAGGCGGTAAAATCGTTTGCAAAGGGCTTTAGATTTCAGCTGCTGGTTAACTTGGGTTTGTTGCCTTTATAAAATCAACTAATTCTATCCAGGAGGAAAACTTGTAGTCTTATATATAGAGCAAGCTTTTTGTCAAGAGCCGGGGAAAATCAGGAAACCAGGCAGTTCAAATGAATGTAAAGGTTTATTGCAAGCTTAAGCTCTCTACAAGAATCTGAACTACTAACAGTCAAAGCAAATTGGCGGTAGATAAGAATCAATGGAATTCCCGGTGGGCTGAACTTAGATCTTTTGCGGGCACAATGAGATTCGTGACTGGTGACGACTTTGACCTTTCCCTCAGGCTCAGGCCTGGTCATCACCTATACTTCTGTTAGTACATCTGAATTACATTTAAATCATTATGTATTTTAGGTTAGTGAGTATAAGCTGCTGGGAAAAAAAAACAATCAAGTGTTCAGCAGAAGCTTGTTAAATATCTAAGCCTAAAAGAGATCCGGAATTGATAATCAAACAAAACCCGATCAATCCCTTTGCCAGCTGGGCCACTGCATATACAGTGATATGGCAGGTGATGGAAGCACCCACATTTGGTCACGGAATCCAACTCAGGTCTCTCTCTAAGTCCTCCTTAAGAATTGTGTTAAAATCATTGATCTTTGCAGTTCTGTTCCACTGTTGCCCTTTACTGTCCTCCCCCCCCGCCCCGCCACACACACTTCTGTTTTGGATTTGCTTAGGAGCCACAATTAGCAATAGCAATAGCACTTAGACTTATATACTGCTTCACAGTGCTTTACAGCCCTCTCTTAAGCGGTTTACAGAGTCAGCATATTGCCCCCAACAATCTGGGTCCTCATTTTACCCACCTCGGAAGGATGGAAGGCTGAGTCAATCTTGAGCCTGGTGGGATTTGAACCGCCGAACTGCAGCTAGCAGTCAGCTGAAGTAGCCTGCAGTACTGCACTCTAACCACTGCGCCACTTCGGCTCCTTGCCGACCCCATAAAGCACAACTGAATTCACAAAGAGATAGTAGAAAATAACACGCTGTATTTTCTGGAGACAGGAGACCTTCACAAAATCCCCCAGCCAAATACTCTTTTTGAAATGAACAAGGAGTGATACATAGCATCCTTTCATCCACTTTAATCAGTTAGCATGTACAGCCCGTGGCACAAATTCTCAACTGAGTCCAAATCTCGCCAGCTCGTGTAAATTGATGGTGCAGGGAGTGCAGAGTCCTCAATTTGAGTCAGAAATCCAAAAAAATAAAAAGCAAGTCCGAAGATTTAGTCACTAAATCAGTTCATAAGCGCTTGCTTGGGCTTTGTAAAAAAAAAAAATTCATAAAAGGAGGGGGGGGAAAAACTTTTAAGGAAACCCACAAGTAGAAAAAGAGTCCTTTCTACTAAGATTGGAAAAGGAAACCAGACCTTTAGGTAATAGGTTCAGTAAAAGTGATCTAAATAGTAGGGCCATATTGTTGCACAGATTATGGAGGATTTGTTGTGAATTAGCTTTCTTGGCCTCAGGCAAAAGAAAGCAGGAAATCTCTGTAAGATTACCAACTTGGATAGCAATTGAAAGACTGGCATATTCATTTACTAGCCTGAATTTAACTCCTCTTCTAACTCCCCCACCCCCACCCAGGGGTGAAATCCAGCAGGTTCTGACAGGTTCTGGAGAACCGGTAGTGGAAATTTTGAGTAGTTTGGAGAACCGGCAAATATCACCTCTGGCTGGCCCCAGAGTGGAGTGGGAATGGAGATTTTGCAGTATCCTTCCCCCAGGAGTGGGGAGGGAATGGGGATTTTGCAGTATCCTTCCCCCTGGAGTGGGGAGGGAATGGAGATTTTGCAATATCCTTCCCCTGGAGTGGGGTGGGAAAAGAGATTTTGCAATATCCTTCCCCTGGAGTGGGGTGGGAAAAGAGATTTTGCAGTATCCTTCACCTGCCACGCCCACCAAGCCACACTGGCCCCGGAGTGGGGTGGGAAAGCAGATTTTGCAATATCCCTCCCCCAGGAGTGGGGAGGAAATGGTGATTTTGCAGTATCCTTCTCCTGGAGTGGGGTGGGAAAAGATATTTTGCAATATCCTTCCCCCAGGAGTGGGGTGGGAATGGAGATTTTGCAGTATCCTTCCCCTGCCATGCCCACCAAGCCACGCCCACCAAGCCACACCACGCCCACCAAGCCACACCACGCCCACCAAGCCACGCCCACAGAACCGGTAGTAAAAAAAATTGGATTTCACCACTGCCCCCACCCTTATTTTAATGTATACTGGTGTAGGCTTATATGTTGAACCTCTATCAAGCAATGATAATCTTTTGGGATGAATGGTCATGGTCTAGTTTTATAAGTATCTGACAATTTTTGTTGCTTTGTAATCCCCTGTGATATGCAGTTGGCTCTTTTTATAACAAGGGGGATCCAGAACTACATATGCTGTAGGCATCCACTCTGCTAACAGAGTGGCAAGAAATAGCAAATGCAGAGATATGTCTCTTTGCCAAGGCCAATGTGCACCACACTTTAACATTCAAACTCTGGTTCGGATTAATACACAGTCCAATGTATTTTTAGAGCTCCTTGGAAGTTCCATGTCCACACTTCCCCTTTCAAACTTCATTCTTTGGATGAATTATACTGATGTCTGGAAGGATGTATACAGGTCCAAAAGAATGAAGGCCACTAGTGAAAAAACGTATCAGAAATTCCGTGGGGTTAGCTAATTAGATAATGTTGTCGTTAGTTGCGAAGTCGTGTCCGACCCATCACAACCCCATGGACAAGGTTCCTCCAGGCCTTCCTGTCCTCTACCATCCTCTGAAGTCCATTTAAGCTCACACCTACTGCTTCAGTGACTCCATCCAGCCACCTCATTCTCTGTCGTCCCCTTCTTCTTTTGCCCTCAATCTTTCCCAGCATTAGGCTCTTCTCCAGTGAGTCCTTCCTTCTCATTTAGTGGCCAAAGTATTTGAGTTTCATCTTCAGGATCTGGCCTTCTAAAGAGCAGTCAGGGTTGATCTCCTCTAGGACTGACTTGTTTGTTTTAGATAATTAGATAATAATTTAGATAATTAGATAATACCTACTTTTTAATGAAGAATTTATAGGAGAAAAGCAGGCAGAGCTAGAAGGCAGAGTTAAATGCATCATCAGTTTAAGGCCAAAGGTTTCCCTCCCCCAAAAGGCAACTGGACTTTCTTTCTTTCATCAAGAAAGTCCAGTTTCCTTTTGGAAAAAGCACCTTTGGGACAACCATGACCTGGATGGTTGAGAATCTTCATAAACATCATCAGTTTAGATTCCCTGCATTTCCACAAGAGACTCAAGTCCAGCCCTCCTTGAATTTCATTGACTCTTAATTAGGATCAATTCAGTGCTGACCATTAGTTGACTAGATTCGTGTGTATAGGCTGTAATAATAAATCCTTTGGGCTTAAACTCAGTGAGTGATCCTGGTTCTTGACAGCATTTATGGAATTAAAAAATAGGTTTCCTGAAGTTCTCATAGAACATTTAAACAAGAAAAGTCTAAAGCTAACAATGAAACAAGATAAGAAGATTTTTTGATCCTGAGACCAGTGAAACCACACTCGTAGATTAAGACTGAAGGCGAATTACTGTTCCTTCACCAGAGAAACTTTGCACAGTTACAGATACAAGATAATCCAATAATTTGATACAATTAGGATGTGATAAGCATCAGGCCCGTATTCCCTAGCCATGTATTCAACTTGAGTGTCCTATCAAATGTGAAGGGAATGCTAATATACCATTAGGTGGTGTGTATTTAAGAAACTACATCCCCATTCTTTGCAATAAATGATAAAACGTTCTAGAAATAGCTTTTGTATCATGATGTATTGCATTGCCCAAAGCGTTGTGTTTTCTATGGAAGGCAGTTTCCGCATTTAGTGGCAACTTTTCAAATAGTTAGTCGTCAACTGTTGTTTTGCATAGGGATATATGTATGAGCTCCCTGGATCAGGATGGATCAGGAAGCAAGGGAATATGAATCTGCTTACTTTGTGTAATATATTGCCAACCAAAGAACAGAATAAAAAGGATGGGGAAATCAGTACTTGTTGATTTGCAAAGAGAAGGCAAGTAATAAGGGGAGATTCTTGTATTCTAGGTAGTTAACAATAAAGTTGCTTGAGTTAGCTATTTACGAGTGGCTCTTGTTACTGACATTTGCGCACATTAAGTGCAATCTAACAATGCTTGTACACCATGAGCAGGAATAGACAATGCCATTCGTATCCCTAGCCCATTTTTTTTTCCTGGTCCTTGCTTTCTTTCATCCCATTCCCTCCCCCACCTCCCATTTAACCTGTTTTTAAAAACTCTGCCCATACGCGCAGGGAAACCAGATTCACTTAACAACCGTGTTGCTAACTTCACAACTGCAGTGATTCACTTAACAACTGTAGCTAGAAAGGTCGTAAAATGGGGCAAAACTCACTTAACAAACGTTTCACTTAGCCTCAGAAATTTTGACCTCAATTGTGGTCGTAAGTTGAGGACTACTTGTTTATTGGTTTGGGAAGGGCAAATTAGATACGTTTGCAGGTGAACAAGAGCTTCAGTAACAACAGGATCTAGCGCCTTTAGTTCTTTGAAATAACCCAGTAGTTGTGCAGTGCCGTAATTTTATTTCGGCCTTTCTGTTGCTTGAATCAAAGTCTAGTGCCTTATACAGTACACGAATCTCTGTCGGGGCCCCCAATGTAGCTTACGGTGAAGAAATATTGACAAAATAGTCTAAAGAGCAAACACTTTGACATTTGTAATGTCCACTGGAAGACCTTGTGTATATTTATCCTGGAAGAATAAGAGAAGAATATCAATTTTTTTTTTTACCAGTTTTACAGCAGGGCTAGTCTGTTTTTCTTACTCAATGTCAAAAAGTCTTTGCAACGGACATGAAGTCATGGAGAAGTCGATAATACCTTTTCCCCATAATGCTTTTCTCTCTGTAAATTAATTGTGGTTTTTTTTTAAATGGGAGAACTAACTGGATGCCCCAGGTTTTGCCTTAAGAAATGTTATTTCCCAAATTTCCAAATGCCACAAGGATAGTTTTTATAACTGTTAGATAGTGGGTAGAGATGACAGGAGACAGACTTCCAAAGCAGCTCTTTATTTCAGCTCTTGTGTAAGCAACCAGCAGAGAGCAGTCTGACAGCTTGCCCTTTTATAGGGAGCTGTCAGACAGACCAGCCAATAGCGTTTGAGCTTTTTCCCACTCAAACGCTGGACCTGGTTGGAACCATGCAACACAGTTGAAACAGTTAGAACATAACACCCCTCCCCTCCTGGATGGAGCTGTCNCTTCCAAAGCAGCTCTTTATTTCAGCTCTTGTGTAAGCAACCAGCAGAGAGCAGTCTGACAGCTTGCCCTTTTATAGGGAGCTGTCAGACAGACCAGCCAATAGCGTTTGAGCTTTTTCCCACTCAAACGCTGGACCTGGTTGGAACCATGCAACACAGTTGAAACAGTTAGAACATAACACCCCTCCCCTCCTGGATGGAGCTGTCCAGCATACGTAATCACGCAGGTAGGCGGGGCGTTTTGGAGCCCTACTAG
>QLTV01012195.1:1491358-1513555 GCA_003457575.1 Thermophis baileyi
CTGCCTGGCTGGTTGAAAGTGCTGAAGAAGCTAGTCACAGTTCTCCTGGCCCAAGCCCTCGTCGCCACTGTTAGATAGTGGGTAGAGATGACAGGAGACAGACTTCCAAAGCAGCTCTTTATTTCAGCTCTTGTGTAAGCAACCAGCAGAGAGCAGTCTGACAGCTTGCCCTTTTATAGGGAGCTGTCAGACAGACCAGCCAATAGCGTTTGAGCTTTTTCCCGCTCAAACGCTGGACCTGGTTGGAACCATGCAACACAGTTGAAACAGTTAGAACATAACAATAACTGTAAGTTGAAAAGCATTTTGCACAAGCTAAAATATTATTTTTTCCTTTTGTCTCACGAACAGGTGAAGTTGGAAGGATTTTTCAACATTTTTTTAAAAATAAAATAAAATTCTATAGAGTCCATCTATAGAGCCCGTCCTAAATTTTGCTATTCATGGGCTCCAATTTAACCAGGAAAATGATAAAATAAATTCCAGAATTATATCTAAACTCACATCTAGAATGTATATAGCATTTTTTTTAATTCTTTGGAGCTTCTTCCTTTATTACTTTTATCATTTATTTATTAAATCACTAGCTGCCCATCTCACAAACAAGCAACTCTAGACGTTGTATGACAGAACTAAAAACAATTAAAAAGTACGTTAGAAAGTATAAAAACCAGGTTTGTATATATTCATAAAACAGTACAAAAACATTTGTGTACATACTGTTGCATCAACAAAGTTACAAATGTTCTATCTTCGGTTCAGTGTTTTTATCAATTCCAGAATTTTCTCAGGGTAAGATCAAATGTTATTTATAAGTTGCCTATCCTACAGAGCTAAGAATTGTGGCCTGTAAGATCCTGTTAATTAGAGGGTTGATCGACTGACAAAATTTTGAGAAGCTTACTTACTTATTTGAGTATAGTTTCTAATACTAACCCCAATGCTCAGTTTAGTATCTGCATTGCTAAACAGCTCCTGCAATAAATGCAAGCTTTTAATTTTCTAATAAGTCAGGAAGACCTTTTTTTTCATTCTTGTTGCTTTGTGGGATTTAGTGTTATTCTTGTTGATGGTTTTTATGTTTTATTAAAGATTGGGTCTGGAAAAAAAATCTAATGAGTAAAAAAGAAAATTCTGGCTTAATTTAAATTGTGAATCTGTCTGTTAAGAAATACATTAGGGGTAGAAGAAGCATAAGACATATTAATTGACAGACAGGAACTGCTGTCTCTGAGGTTGATACAAGTAATTTATTACTTTAGAAATGAATGCCACCTCCAGAATGTGCTTCATTAATTTCAAATTTAGTTTTAATTTCAAGCTGTTGCCCCTTGAGAAGAATAAGGTGGCAAATTATGTTTGAAGAGCAGATTTTTTTTTTCCCTTCCCCTCTTCCTCTTGCTTGGAAGAAATGCTAAATTTTGACTGTTTAATTTTAACAAATAAATGCAATTCTTTGACTGAAACATGCCAGCTGCTGATAGAAATGGAGACTAGCTATTACTAACTGTGTTTTATTATTTGTTCTTTCTCTCTCTGCTAGCTTATGTTTCGGATGAGCTGAAAGCTGCTGCCATGGTGGACGATGACTTGGAACCAGAGGAGACCACGATGGATGGAGAACCTTCTGCAAAGTATGCCTGTCCAGAAAAGGACTTTGGCAAGAATTGCCAGAGCTATCAGAACTCTCCAGTGGCTGAATTTTCCAGCCATGAAATGGACAGCGAGTCCCATATCAGCGAGACAAGTGATCGAATGGCCGATTTTGAGAGTGGCTCTATCAAAAACGAGGAGGAGAGCAAAGAGGTTTCCATAGCGCTGGAAGAATCTGTGGTGTCGGACAGTTTGGAGCAGATGAAGGCCGTCTATAATAACTTCCTCTCCAATTCCTATTGGTCCAACCTGAATTTGAATCTCCACCAGCCGGCCGTTGAAAAAACTAACGGCAGCAGTAGCAGTAGTAGTAGCAGCAGCAGCAGCTGTGGCAGTGGAAGCTTCGATTGGCACCAGACCGCCATGGCCAAAACATTACAACAAGTGTCACAGAACAGAATTCTTCCTGAGCCCAGCCTTTTTAGCACAGTTCAGTTGTACAGGCAGAGCAGTAAACTTTATGGCTCCATCTTTACCGGAGCCAGCAAATTCCGCTGTAAAGACTGTAGCGCAGCCTACGACACTTTGGTGGAATTAACGGTGCACATGAACGAAACGGGGCATTATCGAGACGACAACCACGAAACAGATAACAACAACCCCAAACGATGGTCTAAGCCTCGTAAACGCTCCTTGCTTGAAATGGAAGGGAAAGAAGATGCCCAGAAAGTATTAAAGTGCATGTACTGTGGTCATTCCTTTGAATCGCTTCAAGACTTGAGTGTGCATATGATAAAAACAAAACATTACCAAAAAGTGCCTCTGAAGGAACCCGTAACCCCTGTAGCAGCAAAAATCATACCAGCCACTCGAAAAAAAACCTCGCTGGAATTAGAACTGCCAAGTTCTCCAGATTCTACTGGTGGGACCCCCAAAGGAACTCTTTCTGATGTCAATGACCCTCTTCAAAAGAATTCCAATCCTTACATTACACCGAATAACCGCTATGGACACCAGAACGGTGCCAGCTACGCCTGGCATTTTGAAGCGAGGAAATCTCAAATCCTCAAGTGCATGGAGTGTGGCAGTTCCCACGACACCTTGCAGGAACTCACGGCCCACATGATGGTGACAGGACACTTCATTAAAGTCACCAACTCTGCCATGAAGAAAGGGAAGACCATTATAGAGTCCCCTGTCACGCCAACCATCACAACTTTGCTTGACGAGAAAGTACAGTCTGTGCCTCTCGCAGCCACAACCTTCACCTCTCCTTCCAACATGCCATCCAGCGTCTCCCCGAAATTAAACATGGAAGTCAAGAAAGAAGTTGAGAAGGACAGAACAATTGCTGACGAAAAGGTGAAAGACAAAGAAAAACTGAGCGAAGATGAGGAAAAATATGATATCTCCTCCAAATATCATTACCTGACAGAAAACGACTTGGAAGAAAGCCCAAAAGGGGGACTAGATATTTTAAAGTCATTAGAAAACACAGTCACTTCAGCTATTAACAAAGCCCAGAATGGTACCCCAAGCTGGGGTGGATATCCCAGTATTCATGCTGCTTATCAGCTGCCCAACATGATGAAATTATCCCTAGGATCATCAGGAAAGAACACTTCTTTGAAGCCCATGTTTGGAAATGCTGAATTAGTCTCTCCCACTAAAAGTCAGCCCCTGATTTCACCTCCAAATAGCCAAACATCCCCTGTGTCCAAAACAAATTTTCATGCCATGGAAGAGTTGGTGAAGAAAGTCACTGAGAAAGTGGCCAAAGTGGAAGAAAAACTGAAGGAACCCGAAACGGGGAAGCTTTCGCCCATGAAGAGAGCCACCCCTTCGCCGTGCAGCAGTGAGGTCAGTGAACCCCTCAAGATGGACACTTCCAGTGACATTGGGTTCAAAAGCCATCAGAATAGTCCAGTTTCTCAGAGGGAGAACTGCAGAGACAGCCCAACTGGAGAACCGATGGAAAACGGCAAGGAGATTGTCAAGAAAATCGCAAACACTTTGACCAGCAGTGCAGCTATTATTACTGACCATCCTCCCGAGCAACCCTTTGTAAATCCATTAAGTGCATTACAATCTGTCATGAACATTCATCTTGGGAAGGCAGCGAAACCTTCTCTTCCTGCCCTAGACCCCATGAGCATGCTTTTTAAAATGAGCAACAGCTTAGCAGAAAAGGCTGCTGTAGCAACGCCACCCTTGCAGCCCAAAAAACCAGATCACTTAGACCGTTATTTTTACCATGTCAATAACGACCAGCCCATTGATTTGACGAAAGGCAAGAGTGACAAAAGCTGCTCTTTGGGTTCAGTGCTTTTGTCATCCACATCAGCGTCTTCAGCATCTTCTTCATCTACAGTGACAACCGCAAAGACATCTGCGGTTGTGTCATTTATGTCAAACTCGCCGCTACGCGAGAATGCCTTGTCAGATATCTCGGATATGCTCAAGAACCTGACAGAAAGTCACACATCAAAATCTTCCACACCTTCCAGCCTCTCCGAGAAGTCTGACATTGATGGCACTACAATTGAGGAACCGGAAGAAACGACTCCGGCTCAGAAAAGGAAGGGACGCCAGTCAAACTGGAATCCTCAACATTTACTCATCTTGCAAGCCCAATTCGCTGCCAGTTTGCAGCAGACGTCGGAAGGGAAATACATTATGTCGGACTTGAGCCCTCAAGAGAGAATGCACATTTCCAGGTTTACAGGACTCTCGATGACCACCATTAGCCACTGGTTGGCCAATGTGAAATATCAACTCCGAAGGACAGGGGGAACAAAATTCCTTAAAAATTTAGACACCGGGCACCCGGTGTTCTTTTGTAATGATTGTGCTTCTCAAATCAGAACTCCTTCAACGTACATCAGCCACCTTGAGTCCCATCTAGGTTTCAGATTACGAGACTTGTCCAAACTCTCGAGCGAGCAGATTAACAATCAGATAGCACAAACCAAGCCATCCTCTGAGAAACTTTTGGCACCGTCACCAGAGGAAGAGCTGGGAACTTCCTACCAATGTAAACTTTGCAACAGGACTTTTGCAAGCAAGCATGCTGTGAAGCTTCATCTCAGTAAAACGCACGGGAAGTCTCCCGAGGACCATCTTCTCTACGTCTGTGAATTAGAAAAACAGTAGCGTTAACTTTTTCTTTCTTTCTTTTTAACAGACAAGCTACCCGAACAACTGTACTTGGCTTTGAGGAAAACTGTCAGACATGCTGTTGAGTTTCTCCTTTGCCCCTTATACCCACCCCTGTTCTTGGCACATAATTGTTATTTTAACTCTGGGGTGTCACTCTAACTCTGGACGAGTCTCTTTTTTTATATATAACTGTATAGTGTTTAATAGAGGTACATAATCAGCTGTTGTTACTGGTAAAATATGAAGGTTAAAAACTCAGTGGTAAGTGTTTGGAACTTTGTGTAAATTGGGGTTTTTTAGTTGCTGTGCGTCACTGTGATGCCTCAAGCTGCATGCATTGACAAGACAGTTTACTTAAGCATTTATTAACTAAAATCATGGTACACTCTTTTCATGGCAAATGAAGTGTGCTGGCTGTTTCTCACCTGTAAATCTTTAGCCCTCTGAGTACTTTGAAGCTCTTTTGCATTAATCTGGTTTCCTTTAAAAAACAAACAAACCAATATAGACATGTTTTCTTCTTGTTTTTTTTTAAAAAAAATCCCATTCTGGCTTAGTATTTCTTTTTCTGGTCAGGCAACAAGCCTGAACAAAAAAGTATTAGCAGCCAGTCATGGTATCATGTGATGTTTGAAAGGACACTTTCCCCTTGAGATGTTGCAAGAACTGTCACCGCTTGGACATGTGGACCAATTGAGCAGTATATTGGTGGCAGTTCTTGAGATATCCCAAAAAGGGATGGCTAAACCATACAGTTCCAGACTGTCAGTCTTTCTTCCAGGGCACACCAGTCCAGATGGTCTGAAGAAGAACAAGTAGTTTTATGGAAGAAGATCTTCCAGAAGAGGAAATGGTTCATGATGATCCAAATAGTTTCCTTTTCTGGAAAACCTACTTCTAGATGGAATGTTCTGGGAACAGTGGGACCATCAGTCTTTCTTCCAGGGCACACCAGTCCAGGTGTTCTGTAGAAGAACCTGTGGTTTTCTGGAAGAAGATCTTCCAGAAGAGGAAATGACTCATGATGAGCCTAATAGTTTCCTTGTCTAGGAAACCTACTTATAGAACACTACTGGACCATTCTGATATTGGATGATTGAGATGGTGTTCCCTATGAACCATTCTCTTCCCAAGGGAACATTTTTTTTTACATCCCCGTCTTGTTTCAATGCTGCCAATATTTATAACACATGCTTTACAAGTTGCATTAGCTCATCCTACTGTTTCTTCTATTGGATCCCATGGTCAACATCAGGGGGGCTGTCTTTTGAGACTAGAATATGGCCTTTTCCGAAGGCTTTTCGAGTGGGTCCCTCACCCCTCTTCAGCTCTACATTCCAATTAACCAGGCTTCACCAATGAATTCAGGGTACAGGCACAGTTGAATCTGCTGCAGATTTCCAAGTAAGTTAAAACCTGGGTTTTAACAAAAGGGTTGAAGAGGATCTGAACACATCGGCTTTTTCTTTGGTCAAATCTGCTTCCTGCTTGCCTCTACCATGTGTTCCTCAGGCACATCATAGAGATCCTGACTTGAACCCCCAGAGGTTTCTGGGTCCATAGTTAATAGAGACTGACCAACCTTTCCATTTGACTTCCTGCATGAATGGATGGTTGGGTTAGTGTCTCACCAGGAAAGCTTGACTTTCGCTAAGTTGTAGCCTTTGCATCTGATCAAAAAGATTAATCTGAGATCTGGTTCCTAAGATCTATATCTGGATATGTTCTTTGTTGGAATTAACAATCCTCTGTCTATGCAGAAGTGTGGCACCCATCTTGAAATTTGAAAATATATTATTTTCACATTGAAACATGTGTGTATATATTGTACAGATTTCAGAATCCACTAATGAAAAAAAAATGTGATTGTGGACAATGCCATTTCTTCTTTGACATTTTTATCAATGATGGGTTTTCTACCTAATATGCTCTTGAGTCTAAGTGGTACCTATAAATATATAAATATATATATATAAATATATAAAATAATAATGTATATTTCTTTTCTAGGTCAAAGGGTTTTCTTTTAACATCTGAACAATGTAAAATATATGAAAGATACAACAGATAGCATTTATAAAGTATTCAGAAACATTATTCTTGAAGCAAAGTATGATTATTGTTTTGTTTTGTTTGCTATACAGTACATCTATATTGATAGAGGTTCATGTTTAAATTATACATATTTATTAGTTATTTGCTACTTTTTTCTTTTCTTTTTTTTTAAAAAAAAAGAACATTCTGATAATGAAGCCACAGACTGGCGTGCATTAGAATATTTTGCACAACACAAATTTTAAAGGTATTTATTAGTAAAATAATAAAAAAAAATTAAACAATAATTAATTCAAGAGAAAGTTCAAAATCAACTCAGTGCTCAAAGGGTTAAATCTATTTGGGGGTTGGAGAATTGGAGGGGGAGAAAAATCTTGTACTGTATTTCCTAAACATTGATAAAAAAAAAGAGCCTTTAAAACGTTTGTACTGTAATACTTTGCTTAAAAGTTATGAGGCATTCTGTGATATAACCTCTTAGTTATTTATAAGACTCTTGGTTGTTATTTCATATCTAGAATGCCTTCTGTCTCATTTTCTTTCTTTCTCTCTCTCTCTCTCTCTTTTCAGTTGGTAACTTTCTGTTTTGTTCTTCCTAATTATTCTCCCAAGATTTCATACTGCAGTTTTATCTTTAAGCATATGAAAGGTAACCCGTGGTTACCAGCACACTAAGTGATTCTGTTCGTCTCCATTTTTGGCGGTTAATTTGCAGAAGTAACTGACAGCTGACACCATATGAAAATCTATGTGTACAATATTGGCATGTAAACAGCACAGACCCCAAACTGCACACTCTGTGCCCTGTTCTGTTGTTGACAATGTGGCACCATGATATGACTCTTCATATAACCTTTTTTTTTCTACAGCCGCATTAAAATTGTCTTTTTTGCTATAATGTTGTGTCGCATTCACAATTATATCTGAAATGTGCTACGACTAATGAGCACATTAAAATTAAATTGTACGCTTGCTGTTTATGACGGAAACTTGGGGAAGTTTTTTTTTTCCGTCTGCCAGGTGCTGGCAGGCGAAAATTCTACATAAATCACTGGAGTTTTTGTGAACTTTAGCATTTAAAGAGCAGAGGGACAGATATTCAAAGGCTGAATAAAAAAAAAAATTATTCCCACCTCCCTACCATTTCTGAATGAGTGCAAAGAACAAAGGTTATAAGCAGTGTTAGTGATGAAACAAACAATGCCAAGTGTGGATTAATATCCAATAAGATTCTGATGCAGAGTGGCTTTAAAACAGATTGTTACAGTTCTATGATTTCATTTTATCTTCATTAGCATGTGCAAATGGCAATCTTCCTAGATCTTGGGTGGTTAAGGTAGACAAAAAGAAGGAGGAGGAGGAGGAGGAGGAGGAGGAGGAGGAGGAGGAAGAGGAAGAGGAGGAGGAGGAGGAAAAGGGAAGGGAAGGGAAGGGAAGGGAAGGAAGGGAAGGGAAGGGAAGGGAAGGGAAGGGAAGGAAGGAAGGAAGGAAGGAAGGAAGGAAGGAAGGAAGGAAGGAAGGAAGGAAGGAAGGAAGGAAGGAAGGAAGGAAGGAAGGAAGGAAGGAAGGAAGGAAGGAAAAGATTCTAGCCACCGCTTAATGTTAATGTCCACATAGAGAAGGCTGCAGTTTATTCTGAGTTATCTTCAACTTTGAGAGTTATTTGGAACTGTAGCTCTGTTTAAGTCATTCTTCTCCAACCCAAATACCTCTAGAAGAGGTTGGGCTCCGACTCCCAAATTGGCCATGCTAAACTTGGAATGCTAACAATTTGAATCCCAAAACCTGGAATGTTCCGGGCTACTGGAAAGCTGCCCTCAGTGAAGTAGAAAAATCTGAACAAGTTAGACCAATTTTTATATTCAGTTTAAGGGACATAAACTTTATGATTTTCATGCATCAATCTAAATAGAATACTAAACTCTATTTAAGGATAGAGGATAGGTTAAGGATAGATTAAGCATCTTCACATAGCCAAATGCAGTTATTGGTGGTTATTAACATATGCCACAGTGCTGCAGGATGAACAGAAAGTGAACCAAATAACTCCAAAGATGGAAATGTGATTTCTTCCACTGCTTTCCAGCGGTTTTCCTTCACACCTTAAATTTTCAAATGACACTGGTTCCTTCTCAAGAAGGAGCAAAACAGAATCTCAAAGGTGCTTTTTTTTCTTCAAGTGGTGACTGGACTGTTTCTTCCTTGAAGAAGAAGAAAACGTTTCACTTCTCATCCAAGAAGCTTCATCAGTTCTGATCATCTGAGCATCAGAACTGATGAAGCTTCTTGGACGAGAAGCAAAACGTTTTCTTCTTCTTCCTCAAGGGAAAAAAAACAAACCCAGTCCTGGCGGGCCCGCGGGGGAGGGCCTTCTCTGTGGCTGCCCTGGCCCTCTGGAACCAGTTACCTCCTGAGATCCGGACCACCCCCACCCTGCTGGCCTTCCGGAAAGCGGTGAAGACCTGGCTGTTCCGGCAGGCTTGGGGCCGTTGATCTCGCCTCTGTAATTTGGCAAGATCCGGCCACGAAACGGTGTGTATGGGTTTTTATTTGTTGTTGAATGTTTTTTAATATGTTTCTTGTTAATAGTTTTTATATTTTTATAATGTTTTTATTGTTGTAAGCCGCCCAGAAGTCCTCCGGGAGTTGGGCAGCATAGAAATAAAACTAACTTAAACTTAAATTTAGTTGCCTTTTGAAGAAACAGGCACCTTTGAGACGACTATGATCTGGATGACTGAGAATCTCCACAGACATTGAGCAAAACAGAAATTTCTCTCCCAGAAGAGAGTCGTACATGAAGCCTAGAATGGGTGAAATCAGAGTAACAAAGAACATCTCTAAATCAAAAATACAGGAAGATGACCCTAGACTAACCCCACCCAAGTTGTGGTTTGTTCCTGTAGACTGTATATCTTGCAGCCATCAAATTTACACAGTATCTTAAAATAACATTGGTGATAAATGTGCAATTTAACTAATTTATGGTACTCTGATGTGCTCAGGGCTACAGGGAAGATGAAAATCTTAAATGGAGCTTGAACAACTCACTTCTCAACAAGAAATCAATATGCTGGATCTAAGAAAAGAAGCTCAATGAAGTCAACATTTTAGCGTGGGCACCCACACACCCCTCGCTTTGTTAAAATAAATAAATAAATAAACCACGTGAACGTATCTGCAACTTTTCAGCAGCCCGGGTTCTATAATTAATTGAAATCTTGCATGTAGTGATCTCTGCGGCAACTTCATTATATTTTCTTTTGGCATCAGAAATTGCAACTTGGCTGTTCTAATTATACCGTTGCCTTCATCATGCAAACTACATTGTAATTTTTCTATTCGGAAGAAGACAGCTTTGCATTGTTTAAAACTGTAATATTCATAATATTAGGCTAATCTGTTTCTTTTTTTTTTAAAAAAAATCTTTGTTAGTAAATACTCAGATAACTGATTTTAAAAAAAGAAAAGAGAAAAAAAAAAGAGAGAAAGAAATCTGTTTCAAAAATTCCAGGGCAAAACAGGGTTTAGATTTTTTTTTAATGACATATTTATATCGATGTTTCATTAACTGTTCAAAATATGGCGAGGGTGGATAAAGATACGAATGCTAACATTTCAGATGAATATTTATTGGTTTTTACTTTAGTACTATAGCGCAATTTTTTTCAGACCATTTTCAGATCCAAGGCTGCATTCTTTTTTCGCTGACTCACTAGGATCCACCCCTACACACACACACACACACACACACACACACACACACACTCAATGTCAGGATGAAAATTGCATATGATTTCATTCAATTTAAGTTAAAGACAGGGATTAATTTGACATTTAAAGCATTGTTCACTAGATAAAAGTCTATAAATTACATGTATGCTTTTTAATTCTGTATTTTCTGATCTGCCAAAAGCTGTGGTACATTTCCAAGAGGAAATGGATGAAAGTGTGTCACACAACAGAAAAAGACTTGGAGTAAAAACTGTAGTTTTATTTCATTTTAATTTAATTATTTTTTGCATTTCAAAATTTAACATGACCTTGAGATGGGAAATGGCCCACTACTGCCTGGAACTCAGAATATGTTCCAAGGTTGAAAATCTTGTTTTCTTCTAGACTCTCAGCTGGGAAGGTTGCCATTCTCTGGCTGTTTGGATAACCTCATGGATTAGCAACTTGGTGAAGAATGCCTTCCTATAGTGAGCAAACATGGTAAGATTTGGGGCTAAGGGGAAGCATTAATCAATGTTAGAGAAGACATTTGTAGTAGTCCCAAAGGTGCTTTTTCAAAAGGCAACTGGACTTTGTTTTTCCTTGAAGACATTTCACTTCTCATCCAAGAAGCTTCTTCAGTTCTGACTGAATGGTGGAAGATGGAAGGATTTATATTCTCTAGTCGTTAACCCTCTTTCTGAGAGTTGATGAGGCCACTTGAAGGTGTATCTGTGCCCTCAGGGTCATCTGAATAATGCAAATGGGTGTGGAACCTTCTTGGAACTTCTGAAAGGACTGTTTTGTAAACAGGAGATAGATGGTGTTGTATCCCTTCCCCTTGTTGAGAGATGACTCTTCAATATTAATGTAGCCTTTTGAAAAAGCTCCTTTGAAACAACCATGAACTGGCTGATTGAGAATGTCCATAGACATTTGTAGTAAGAAATATATACTCTCTGGCACTCCAGTTAAAAACATCACACTGGGCCATGAATAACCTGCCATGAGGCCAAGTTATGAGTGGGACCACCTCTCTCCAATAGTATCTGCCCATCCTACTAGGTTAGACTGGTGGCCACACTCCAGGCCTCTTCTATGAAATGTTGCCATCTGGTGGGACCTTAGATATGGCTCCCGCAACCCTTTGGGACAGCCTTTTGGCTGCTTCAGTATGAGCAGGGGTGAAATTCAAAATTTTTCCCTACCGGTTCTGTGGGCGTGGCTTGGTAGGTGTGGCAGGGGAAGGATACTGCAAAATCTCCATTCCCACCACACTCCTGGGGGAAGGATACTACAAAATCCCTCCCCACTCCTGGGGGAAGGATACTGCAAAATCCCCATTCCCTCCCCACTCTGGGGCCAGCCAGAGGTGGTATTTGCCAGTTCTCTGAACTACTCAAAATTTCCGCTACCGTTTCTCCAGAACCTGTCAGAACCTGCTGAATTTCACTCCTGCGTATGAGGCAAATGTATTTTAGCTGCCAAGATAAGTTTGGATGTTTTCATGGTTCCTCTTTATGAAGAGGTCCATAACTCAGTATTCCTACATCCAGAAGTTCTCATGACGACTCTGGTTGAAAGGAGAACACAGTGATGAGAAAAATCTCTGAGATCTCAGGAATACAATACTGATCCATCTGGGCCAATAGTTTGACCCACAAGAATCACTTCTAGTCCTGTGCTCTTCTTCCTTGTTTTACTGTTGTGGAGAACTTTTCTGATTGTGAAAAGACTGAAGCAGAAGCTATAACAAGGGAAGGTTGTTGCCTCTGGCATTTTCTTTTTTTTGGGGGGGGGGCAGAGGGGTTGTTCTTCCTTTGTATGAGAAATATTCTTTTCCCCAAATATTCTGGGCTGATGGTACAAACCAGAGGTGGGTTTCAGCAGGTTCTGACCAGTTCTGGAGAAAATGGTAGCGGAAATTTTGAGTAGTTTGGAGAACCGGTAAATACCACCTGACTGGCCCCGCCCCCATCTATTCTCTGCCTCCCGAGTCCCAG
This sequence comes from Thermophis baileyi, assembly GCA_003457575.1. Classification (NCBI taxonomy): domain Eukaryota; kingdom Metazoa; phylum Chordata; class Lepidosauria; order Squamata; family Dipsadidae; genus Thermophis; species Thermophis baileyi. The sequence continues at coordinate 1,503,883 of QLTV01012195.1, forward strand.
CTGATCGGGAGGAAATGGGGATTTTGCAGTATCCTTCCCCTGCCACACCCACCAAGCCACACCTACCAAGCCACACCACGCCCACCAAGCCACGCCCACAGAACCGGTAGTAAAAAAAATTGAAACCCACCACTGGTACAAACCAAAGTCAACTTTGAATTCCAAATCATCCATTTCCAAAGAATAAACCTGTAGAATTGTATGCCAATTTTGGCATTTATCTAAGTTGATAATCATTGCCAATATTAATATTTATTTCAGTGCTGTTGTTAAAGAGAAATGATTTACATTTGACTTGTTGATGGGGGGGGAGGGTGCTTATTCAGATTTATACCCACCTCATCCAGTCTCTTTTTAACGCAATTGATAAGTAGGGCAGTGCCTTTACATCTGTCATAATCGTGAGTTACTGATCTTTCCAACCCAATGAAATGAAATAACTGGAAAATGAAATTCTTTTTTAATTGGAACATTGGTGGAGCAAGGGGGAGGAAAAAGGAGAAGAAGGGAGGAAGGGCATTTGTGGGCAAATGAAACATATATTCCCATTTATTCCAGCCAGAAGCAAGGAAGATGCAATTCCCAAAGATTTCAAATCTTTGCAAAAGATGATGAGAGAAGGAGGTAGGTGTGTCAGGAAGCAATTTTGTTCTTGGCTAGTTTTTTTTTTCCCCTTCCCCTCCTGTCTTTTACATTTAAAAGAAAAAGAAAAAAGAAACTCGAGGTACAGTCGCTGTAGTTACGCCTCAATGCCCCTGAAACCTAGTCGGTGAAAGCTGAAGGATTCAACTCCTGAAAGCCTCATCAGGACTTGTCATCGCTCTAATGAATATCATTTAAATTGCTTTGTATATTGGTGGAGTTTGGATGTCGATTTAATTTGTGCATGTGTTTTGAGTTCTTCTGCATGGCTACGCTAACAGAGAGCAACAGCCTAATGAAAAGTGAGTTGGTGACAGTGTGATGCTCTCCAACCCAATCAAATGGGCTTGAAGAGCTGTTTTGACTAGGATCTTTAAATGGGGGGTGTTGGTGGTGTCTTCTCTTTCTTTTTTATTGTTGACATTTCAGGCTTGGGGTTTCCCCCCCCCCCACCTTCTTTCCCAGAACTTTTGAAAGATTCTTCCTAGATTGAATTGTTGGAATTCTCTCAGCTTGGTTTTGAATTGCAGGAGGCTGCTATCCCAAATGCCAATCTATAAATGATCACAGAATGTCTAGACACAAAGCTGAACAGATGAATGAAACAGGATAAAAAATCCCTCTTTCAAAAAACAGAAATGTTCGGAAATGATTTAACCTGAACTTCCTCTGAGGCCAAATGTGGCTTACCCACAGTTTCAACTATCTGGGTGCACTTTCTCTGTATTGTAGACTTTGGCGGTGGTCCTGAAGCCCATCAGCATTCTGCTATCCGTAAGTGGAATACAATGAATCTTTCCAAAGTCCTTGACATGTTTCTAGAATTTAGAAGAATGTTTCCGCAAAGTCCTCTATGGGATGTGCCATACCTAAACCCTTTCTTAGAGGGGGAAGCTCGGTATTAACAATGGCACTAAGTCAAGGTGAACCCCATCAATAGTCAGAGGTAAGAAATTATACAGTAAATAGATAAGAGAAGGTATTAGTTTAGAATAGAATAGAATAGAATAGAATAGAATAGAATAGAATAGAATAGAATAGAATAGAATAGAATAGAATAGAATAGAATAGAATAGAATAGAATAGAATTCTTTATTGGCCAAGTGTGATTGGACACACAAGGAATTTGTCTTTGGTGCATATGCTCTCAGTGTACACTAAAAAAAAGACAAGATACATTCGTCAAGAATCATAAGGTACAACACTTAATGATAGTCATAGGGTACAAATAAGCAATCAAATCATACTAGGAAACAATCAATATAAATCGTAAGGATACAAACAACAAAGTTACAGTCATAAGTCATTAGTGGGAGGAGATGGGTGATAGGAACGATGAGAAGATTAATAGTAATAGTAATGCAGCCTTAGTGAATAGTTTGACAGTGTTGAGGGAATTATTTGTTTAGCAGAGTGATGGCGTTTGGGGAAAAAACTGTTCTTGTGTCTGGTTGAGCCGAGGTGGCGCAGTGGTTAGAGTGCAGCACTGCAGGCTACTTCAGCTGACTGCTAGCTGCAGTTTGGCGGTTCAAATCTCACCGGCTCAAGGTTGACTCAGCCTTCCATCCTTCCGAGGTGGGTAAAATGAGGACCCAGATTGTTGGGGGCAATATGCTGACTCTGTGAACCGCTTAGAGAGGGCTGTAAAGCACTATGAAGCGGTATATAAGTCTAAGTGCTATTGCTATTGCTATTGCTATTGGTTGTTTTGGTGTGCAGTGCTCTATAGCGTCATTTTGAGGGTAGGAGTTGAAAAAATTTATGTCCAGGATGCAAGGTGTCTGTAATCATTACTGTAGTCATACAACCTTTTCTTTTTGTTCCCTTTATCTACTGCCTTTGTGTACTGTAGAGAATCAGAGAGATGGCCTTAAGGGAAATAGGCATGAATAATTTACATAAGTAAAGATACTATAAGCCCTAGGGCGGCAAGATAGTATTTGGAAGAACCTCAGGCAGGTCCCTCCCTGATTCACCAGGGTGTAAGAGGAAGGGGCGGTAAAGCACAATCAGACTTCTTCCCAAGCTTCCCCTCCTCTTAAAGGAGCTTATAAGAACATAATAGAAATGCAACTCTAGAAACAATCAATGAAAGCTATAAAACTGGTTTATTGAGGAGCATGGTGGCTTGCATGGTTAGGATGGAAGTTAGCCAGCCTGCGTTTGAGACCTGACTGCTGCTGCGGGATGGGGTTGAGCTCCCGTCCTTCATTCCAGCTCCAGCCGGAGACATGAAAGAAGCCCTCAAATGGGTATTCCCCACGCAATAGTAATGTCACCAGCTAATCCTTTCAACCCAGAAGTCCCTCAGTGCTTCTGACATGAGTGCAAACTGATTTATTCAAAGAAAAGGAAAAAGAATAAGAGGAAAAAGAAAGAAACAATTGATCACGCCTAGGCCGAGAGGTATACAATATGTATACATAGGAGATCCTTCATGGATTTCAGGAGTAAGGTATCTCAGACCCAGGCCAGGTGTCACCGTAGAGAAGGCCCATTGACAAGGAACTGAAAAAGAATACTTTGCCAATTTTGGCACAGGAAGTAGGTGTTCCACTAATATTCCTAAACACTGATTAGGTCTTTGAGTTGAATATCTCTACCAAAAGAATCAAAAAGCTGTTAGCCTAATTCATGCAGATATGCAAGATCAAGGAAGCAAGAATTACAGATTTCCATAAAATAATTCTAATATTAGTCCAGGGTAAAGACGGAATCTTGAAATTCATCTTACGAATGTGGAAACCTCATTTATTGTCGGATTCATTGTGGTGGGATTTTTAAAAATATCTTGAGACACCTCATCCCAGATTTCTGTATACATGGGTTAAGTTGCATTTATGAAATCAGCTCTCAGCTGACATGCCTACAGCCTTTTGACTGTTTATATCTATGTTTTCTTCCATGCCTTTAACAGTATCCCCATAACCCATTACACAACCTAATTGATACCTAGTTCAGAGATATTCAGAGGGGCAGCTAATTTTTAGACAATTGTTTCCCATCATAAGGATCATATTAAAGAAAAGAGATGGAACATTAAAAAAAAATACTCTAGCTGGGTTCTAGCCCGGGGTGGGCTTCAAAAATTTCAGCAACGGGTTCTCTGCCCGGTTGCTGGGTGGGCGTGGCCATGGTGGGCATGGCCTAGTCAGCCTCCTGCACCACGGCAGGGGGGCCGTTTTCACCATCCCCAGGCTCCGGAGGCTTTCCTCGAGCCTCTGGGAGGGCGAAAACTGCCTCCCCCGGGCTCCAGAGACCCTCCAGAGCTTCCGGGAGGCCCGTTTCCCCCCCTCTCCGAGCCTCCACACAGGCCCTGCACTTACCTCACATCCAAAACGGGCCATGTGGAGACACCTGGGAGGGCCGGGCTGGGTGAGAGGGGCCAGCCAGGGGTGGATTTGGAGGTTCTCTGAACCGGCCATAACGTTAGCTATGGGTTCGTCCGAACCCGAGCGAACCCGTAGCAGCCCGCCCCTGGTTCTAGCTTTCCAAGAGAGTTTTTCTTGGTGTTGATTTCCCTGCCCAATCTTTCCATTTTTCTCTTCTTTTAACACAACCTCTCATGCATTTTTGGATGTTCCTTGAGAAGCTTTATTGTTGAAATTCAAAAACAAATGAGGGAGGGATTCCAGATGGCTGTGGATGACTTGCTCTACAGACAAAACATGCCAATTATCAAATTACTTTCTCTTAGACACTTGTCCAGCAACCCAGTAAAGGAAGTCAGTATTATTGTTCCCAATTATAAAGATTGGCTAAAATTAAATAGTTTGCCAAGCCCATGAAAGTGATCCAATTGGCAGATAGGAAATTTGAATGGGAGTTTTCTTGTCTGTCTGGTTCTTATAGTGGATTATATGCCATACCATCAGAGGTGGGTTCCCGGTTTGGACCAGTGACCCGCTGGTGATGTCATGATGACATCATGGATCCGGTTCGGTCGGTGCCGGTCCATGGACGCCGCCATCTTTTTTTTTTTTAATTTTTTTTTTTGAATTTTAATTTTTTTGGGGAATTTTTTTTCGGTTTTTTTTTCTTCTGCGCATGCACAGAAGCTGAGTTTCTGGCACTGCGCATGTGTCGCCATCTTGTTTTTGGCCTTTTTTTGGGGGGGATTTTTTTTATTTTTTTGCACTGTGCATGCGCGGGTGTGCAAAGCGCATGCAGCGGGAGGAAGCGAACCGGCAGCGAGGTAAGTTAGAACCCACCCCTGCATACCATGCAATGTTTCCCAGCAATTCCTGTTCCTAGTTGAGATCTTTTTCAGTTCTACAACAAGTAGGTCAACCTGGGTTTAAAATAAAATACATAAGCAGGGGGAAAAAAGTCAACATTTCCGCCCAAATCTACATTTCATCTTTCTTCCTTTAAAAGCAATGGCGGGCCACGGGATTACAGAGTTTCTGTATGAGTCCATATTTATGCTTCAATATTTGTTTTTAAATGCCTGTTTAAATAAAAAGGAGGAGAGCTACCATATGGCTACCTTTTGAGAGTTAGCACTGAAATAGTGCACTAATCATTCAGTGACTCTCATTGATTGCTCTGATTTTGGCAGATCTATTAATCATCTCTTTGATTCTAGGAGCGCAATTATAGTGTGCAGTTAGCGCCTCGGTTTTTCCCCCCCATACAATTCTTTGAAGGTCCAATTGTGTCGAACTGTATTATCCGGCATCTACAAGCCTAGATGTACCAAAGACATATCAGGTGTCCCCCCTATTTACTTCCAAGTTCCATAGCTATGCATGGAGTAGGATTCAGACATCTGCTATTTTCTTTTTTATTTCTACAGTACTCAGCTTTTACCATCAGTTGTAAATGGTACCTCCATTTGCATCTCAAACAGGGAGAGGGCCTCTCCAGTGGTAGCACTATATCAATTAAAAGCCCATCTAAAAATGAATATTTGATGCCAACTTAGCTATCATCACTTTCCTCAGCATTTTCAACTTTGGGAACTATTGCATTTATTTTTACAAGTTTTCTACTATTTGTATTACTGTTTGAAATCCTTTGTTAGCCAATGTGGAAATGCTAGGAGGTTGGTGAGCACCAGAACATAGGAATCCAAGAGAAGAAGAAAGGAAGGAGGGAGGGAGGGACACCCTGGGTTGTTTAATTGACCTTATAGAGCCTGGGATTGCCATTCTGGAATCAATCAGATTCCAGACTCAATGGATTATATGTTCCAGATATGTAAATCTGACACAGTCAACCTTTTTCAGCAGAAGGCTGAATAGTTCCATTTGGTATCCAAAGACTCAAAGCATCAATTATTTGTACATATGGGCAGACCAGTTTAGAATATATAGAATCAAACATTTCAAAATAATCCCAAAGGCAAATGGACTTTCTTTGGTTTTTTTTCCTAGAAGCTGTTTTGCTTCTCATCCAAGAAGCTTCTTCAGTTCTGAAGAACTGAACTGAACTGAAAAAGCTTCTTGGATGAGAAGTAAAATGTCTTCAAGGGAAAAACAAAGAAAGTCCTGTTGCCTTTTGAAAAAGCACCTTTGGGACAATCATGACCTGGATGACTAAGAATCTCCATAGAAATTTCAAACTAAATAATGTTTTTTACATGGGCTAAAAATTCTGCCAGTTATTGGAGAATCCTGATGGATCCTAAGAGGAAAGGTAATGACAGAGAACTAGATTTTTCTGTCTCTACTTTTTAATTTTTTAAAAATAAATTAGAATTCAGAGGACAGTCCAGGAACCTTCCAAAACCAAGTAGATTGGTCAGGGGTGGGTTCTAACTTACCTCGCTGCCGGTTCGCTTCCTCCCGCGCCGCGTGGCCACGCGCATGCACATGCGCAGTGCCAAAAATTCCAAAAAAAGCCAAAAAAAAAAGCCAAAAACAAGATGGCAGCGCATGCGCAGTACCGGCAACTTGGCTTCTGTGCACGCGCAGAAGAAAAATAAATAAATAAAAATTTCAAAAAAAAATTTTCAAAAAAAAAAAAAAAGATGGCGGCGTCCACGGACCGGCACCGACCGAACCGGCACTGACATCACCAGCGGGTTGCTACCGGTTCGGGAGAACCAGTCCGAACTGGGAGGAACCCACCTTTGAGATTGGTGACTTTCCAGATAACTATCTAGAACTTTGTGTTTGTCTCACTGATTTCTATGATTTAAATCAACAACCGGGAAATAAATGTAAACTGGTTTTTGTCAAGGTCCCGTACATTAGATAAAGAAGTGGTGAAGTCATTGGAGCTGTTTTCAGGGACATAGGCTAATTCTGATGCTGGTGAGGGGGGGGAACTCATCTAGCTATTGAAGCTTTGTTGGATGGATTGCTATCAATTTAGCATGACTACACTGTCTTGTTCTGCAGGGCATTTTGGGGAAAAATGGTATTAACTATAAAAATGATGGCTCCCCACTAGGAGAGACCATTTTTCCTTGGAAAATGCCCTTCAGTGTTGGGCATTGTGGGGAAATTTAAACATAACACTGATGTGATGGATTTTTGAAATCTCCAGTAAATGAAGACAGGGGAAGCCATTTCTCTGCCTCCCTCTGAATTTTGCAAGGGGTGGGTGATTTATTATTTTCATTTTTGCTGAAATTCTTATCTTTTCAGCTACACATTCTGATCAGCCCAACAGTTTAGGAATTTTTCAGAAATTGGTTTACAGTTTCCTAAGCAGGAATGCACTCCTGCAAACATTTTCCCCATAAGGAATAATAATAATAATAATAATAATAATAACGAGAGCAGCCAGCAAGCAAAGTATTTCATCAAATTATCCTCTTTCTTTCTCTCACACAAACACAAACACACACCAGCTGTCCGTTGTTCATCTTCGGAAAATCCCTTCCAAATGCAGCGGTTATTGTGCTGATTTTCCACACAGCTTTTCTATTATAAGTAATCCTCGAGTTACGACCCTTCATTTAGTGACTGTTCAAAGTTAAAAAAAAAAAAAAAAAAATCAACAACAACAACAACAACAACAGCCTTTATTGTCATTGTACATCATGTATACAATGAAATTGGTTTAGCCTCTACTGGTGCATATACTGAAATACTTATATTTTGCGTATCTTTTTTCTAGCCATATGCATTTTGACCCAATGTACCTTCTTTTTCTTACAGATTGTATCACTTAATTCTGCAAAATTAAGATCGTAGTGTAGATTATTGTTCTGCACAGGTTCATCTGATTCTAAACTGACATATTTGTCTAAACAAATGGCCTGAAGTTTTTCAAAAGCTCCATCTTTTGACGTCAGAAGCCTAACCCAAATTCAAATAAAAATATTGGTTGAAAGCAATTGTTGATTGCTAGTAAACACTGCATCAAATTTTAAAATGCTCTACATCACAAAATGTTGAATGTTGGATACTCTCGTAGCAGAATGTATAGATTAATTTCAAGGCATCCGTTTGCCAGTATTTATATACACATAAGCCCATGCAGCATATAAAATATAAAATTCACATCTTCCTCTTTTATTAATATTCTCTAATATTACAATTTTCTGTCACCACCCAACTTTCTTTGTCTGTCCAACGTTCCTAGATTTAATCTACCCATTCGATTTGCATTAATTTGAAAGTTGCATTTATTTTTCCCTAATTGGAAAGACATGTTGCGAACATGAGCAGCAGTGATTTGTAAGGGTTTGGGTAGAAGAAGGGTGGAATATTATTTTACGTAAATAACTTGGCTATTAAAGCCTGTGGTCTCCTTCAAAAGCAAATATTAAAAATACAGAAATTGTTGATAGGGGAGACCAAAAGTGAGGCTGGATTACTTAAAGATAATTAAAGATAACTTAAAGTTAATTACTTAAAGATAAAAGATTTCAGGACCACGTGATGAGGAGATTAAAATATACTTCATTGTGCTATGTTTTGCTTTACTGATCCCTACTTCTTCCTAACATAAGTTCAGACCAGAGGTGGGTTCCTCCCGGTTCGGACCGGTTCGCCCGAACTGGTAGCAACCCGCTGGTGACGTCACAGAGCCGGTTTGGTCGGTGCAGGTCCGTGGACGCCGCCATCTTTTTTTAGGATTTTTTTTTTTTTGAAAATTTCTTGGGAAATTTTTTTTATTTTTTTTCTTCTGCGCATGCGCAGAAGCCGAGTTTCTGGCACTGCGCATGCGTCGCCATCTTGTCTTTGGCTTTTTTTAAATTTTTTTTTATTTTTCAGCACTGCGCATGCGTGCGCGCGCAATGCGCATGTACGCCCACGAGGCGCAGCCACACAGCGCGGGAGGAAGCGAACCGGCAGCAAGGTAAGTTAGAACCCACCCCTGGTTCAGACTGTAAGACTTATTGTAGGTCTACAGATATGTAGTTGTGATTTGGCTTTCATTTGCCAATCTGAATCCAATTTCTGCAGGGTGGAAGTCTCCCTGAGTTCATACCCAGCAGAATTTGTCTTGCTTGTGAATTTGTACAGTGCAAATAGGAAGATTTTTCTCTCAAACTGACTGGCAGATGTAATAATTCCTTCTCTTCGTCAGCTCCATTGTCTTTATTTTGCCAAGAGAACGACTGAGCTACCGAGGTAGACTTTCACAGCAATGCATATTTTAAGGGTTATTTGGCACCACAAGGAAAGCTAAAAGTAGCCTCTTAATCTAATTAATTGACATTTCTGAATCGTGCTTTCACAACAACACATGGTTTCATGTTCTGGATTTTAGCACTTGTCAAGCTTTTTTGGAGAATGTTTTGGTCAGGATGACAAGATAATTCATGACTGAGTCTCTGCACTGGAGAAGTGTTTAAGGCTATAATGATTTATTATCATCACAGAATAACAAAATTTACAAAGCACTTGATCAGAAATTGGGGAGGGGGTAGGGGGGTGGGGTAGGGGAAGGGGAAGAAGGCAGACATTTGCCAGCACAGTAGTGGATCAGGAGGGAATGTGTCACGGTGGTGGATTGGAATTGAAGGGTGGAAAAGTACGAGCTTCTATCATTTAGCATTTGGAAGATTGATGTCCCACCTTTCAATATTGCACAAAAATCCGCAAGGAGGCTTCCCAGATTAAAACAT
>QLTV01012195.1:1524380-1537435 GCA_003457575.1 Thermophis baileyi
TCTCCCCCTGTCTACTTTTTTTGATGAAAACTTTTGGATAACCATCATAATAAAACAACCTGTTTAGGCTACTACATAAGCCAGGAATTAGCAGTGAGGCTTTTTAGAAGGAGGGTGGGAGGGAGAGGGAGATGGAGAGAGAGAGGAATTCTTTTAATCCCAAGCTTGGATAGGAATGAGCTGAAATGAATATAACATTTGAAAGGGGAGAAACCAAAACTGATGGATTTGCCCATCTCTAGAGGGGAAAAAAAATGACAATTTTCAAAAAGCTTCTGAGCTGTTATGTGGTGTGTGACAATTCACCTCGGTCTATACGTCTTTAACACGATTGCTGTAGGGGACTTTTTCTCCAGTGGAAGATCTTACCGTAGAAAGCGTTGGAGTCATTGACAAAGATGATCGGAGAGCTCATAACTTTGTAGGCCTGAGAAGGAATGGTTGAGAGGCAACGTAAGTGGAGAGGTAACCTTTCAGGAAAATAGGCTTGAGTTAAAATGCAAGGATTGAAAAAGAGTACAACGACAAAAAAAAAATCTATAAAAATGCAATTGCGCTAATATAATTTTATCACTTATTTAAAAATTTAGTCGACCCAAAAGACTACCAAGTGTGAAATTAAGGAACAGCTCCTCTACTTTTATGGAAATCACTCTTCTTCACTTGTCTAATAGCCTGATTTTGTCAGATCATTTATTTCCATGGTTTTAAAATGAGCTTGACAGACAGAATTTTATAACACCACTTTACTGCAAATAAGAACATCATTTTCGCTTATTAAAACTGAAGCTTAGAGAAAGCATTAAAATTAACAGTTCACTCTGCTTTAACCTTTTGAATACTACTGTGACTTTATACTCTAGACCATATTGAAAGTGAGAGCTATTACTGTGGAGTAGAGTTTTTTTCGGTGAGTGGAAACGCTAAAGGGATAGAAGGCTGAAAACGAAACTCGGTTATTGAGGAGCTAAAGAGCAATTAGGATGGCACTTTGAAACAGGAAAGATTCTGCTCCCTGAATATCAGGCCACACAGCCTTATATCTAATGTACACACTGAATAACGATCATCCAATTGCAATCCTTGCAATTTGGAATTTAGCAGAATGAAAACTCAACACCTCTTCTCCTTCTGAACTTCTCAGGCACTGCCAGAAGCTTTGGTTGATCAGAGTTAAAGTCAACTACAGAGGCCTTTCATTCTTGGCCACACACACACACACACACACACACACACACACACACACACACACACACGCCCATCCCAATCACTTAACCTTTTTCTGAAGAGCAGAGAGTCTTAGAGGAAAATGCTCTGTTTAGTCAGGTGCCAGATCATGTAGTTTTTGCACTGGGTGGGTGTTACGTGGGAATATAAAGCAGATGGCGCAAAAATTCACCTGGATGGACATCCTCCATCCATGCATGCAAAACGATCCACTGTGTCAAAGCAAAGGGGTAATGAGATTTGCCTCCTGAAAACATTCATCTGCATCCTACCTCTCCATGGCTTCTTATCTCTGCCATTTGCAAATAATGCAAATAATTGCAGAGATAAGAGCAACAAAGATGATTAGGGGACTGGAGGCTAAAACATATAAAGAACAGTTGCAGGAACTGGGTATGTCTAGTTTAATGAAAAGAAGGACTAGGGGAGACATGATAGCAGTGTTCCAATATCTCAGGGGTTGCCACAAACAAGAGGGAATCAAACTATTCTCCAAAGCACCTGAGGGTAGGACAAGAAGCAATGGGTGGAAACTAATCAAGGAGAGAAGCAACTTAGAACTAAGGAGAAATTTCCTGACAGAACAATTAATCAGTGGAACAGCTTGCCTCCAGAAGTTGTGAATGCTCCAACACTGGAAGTTTTTAAGAAGATATTGGATAACATTTGTCTGAAGCGGTGTAGGGTTTGGACTAGAAGACCTCCAAGATCCGTTCCAACTCTGTTATTCTAGAGTTGGAAGGGACCTTGGAGGTCTTCTAGTCCAACCCCCTGCTTAGGCAGGAAACCCTACACCACTTCAGACAAATGGTTATCCAACATCTTCTTAAAAACTTCCAGTGTTGGAGCATTCACAACTTCTGGAGGCAAGCTGTTCCACTGATTAATTGTTCTAACTGTCAGGAAATTTCTCCTTAGTTCTAAGTTGCTTCTCTCCTTAATTAGTTTCCACCCATTGCTTCTTGTTCTACCCTCAGGTGCTTTGGAGAATAGTTTGACTCCGTCTTCTTTGTGGCAACCCCTGAGCTTTCTAGAGTCTCAACATCCTTTTTACATTGTGGTGACCAAAACTGAATCCAGTATTCCAAGTGTGGCCTTACCAAGGCATTATAAAGTGGTATTAACACTTCACGTGATCTTGATTCTATCCCTCTGTTAATGCAACCTAGAACTGTGTTGGCTTTTTTGGCAGCTGCTGCATACTGCTGGCTCATATTTAAATGGTTGTCCACTAGGACTCCAAGATCCCTCTCACAGTTACTATTGTTGAGCAAGGTACTACATATACTGTACCTGTGCAGTTATTTAGTTATTTAGTTATTCTAAATAACTGCATTACACAGAAGAGTTTGCGGGCTCTTCGGAGTGCTGGAAACACAAAAAGTGGCCATTGCCTAGCAAATCCTGTTTGTAATTTCCATGCAAACAACAGCTGGAGGAAAAACGCAGGGCCACAACATGTAAGAATTATCTGGCTGCCAACTAGAAAGGACTCAATTCAACTCTGCTTTAAAGGGTGCACGTTGCTGTCCATGGTGCTGAAAACAGAACCCTGCCTTGCTGCTCTGAGGATTCTCGGGTCCTAAATTGTCGAAGAAACCTAAACAGGTTCACAAGATGATGACTCTTTAGAGATTGGTCCCAGCTTCAAGTTACGGCTGAGCCTCAACTTTTTTTAATTGCTTGCATTGGTGAATTCTGGATTTGCATGTTTTCTGTCCAGACTCATATGTGATCCTATTCCCAAATTTTGCTTCCCTTGAACATAATTATTTGTTAAACAGAGCATTATCCCAAAACAAAAACTTGATTATTTTGCAGATGGGCATATCCATGCTTCCTTCTCTGGCAAACTATTTAAATGCTTTAAATAGTTAAATAATTGAAATAGTTGAAATACTGTACTTTTTGTCAGTCACATAAAAATGCTTTGATTCCATTGTCTTCATGAAAAAGGCAATTTATTTAGCATAAAATTACCTTTTCCCCAAGAAATTATTATTTAATTTAAAATCATCCTCCTCCTCCTCCTCCTCCTCCTCCTCCTCCTCCTCCCCCCCCCCCCCCCCCCCCCCCCCCCCCCCCCCCCCCCCCCCCCCACCCCCCCCCCCCCCCCTAGGCTGACCAAAAATATTTTTGAGGTCACTGTTTTTTTTCCCCTTTTTTGAAGATGATGGATATTCTCCAGTATTGCTGAGTCTAGCTCAATTTTTGAGACAAAATATCTTCCCTCTGTCTCTTTTTCAAAGAATAATGACATAAACACAAGTGCAGCCTGACTCATCCAGCAGTAGTAGATTCAGCACAGATGGTATAAATCAAATTTTGCCCATGATTCCACATTTTTTTTAACTCTACAGCATTGCTTATATCTGTTTCCTTAGGTGTCTCATGGTGTCATTTATTTGGGAATTATTGTTATTAGGACATTATTATAATTATTATTTACTACCAGTAGTAATTATTTTTTTTCAGAAATTAGCTGAAAAGAGAGAGTATTCTGTATTCTCCATGCAAATGCCACTGTTTTGACATGCCCTGAATGAAAGGGATTCGCTATCTAAACTGAATGCTATTATTAACGTCACGTTATTGTAGTCTCAGGTCTGTTGAGCATCTTTGCACTCCTAATAAAAGAAGGAGAAACTGGCAGGCAAACAGGAGGCAGCTCTTCCACCACTAGTCACAGCAGGTCTCCAATTTAGCTCGAACTCTAATTGTTGTGTTCTTTGGGTGTGATTAAACCATCCGTTCTTGGCTTGCAGTTAGCGGGCCTTTAGATGGAAGATCTAAGACTACAAATCAAATTGCCACTTTGCCCTCAAGTCTGAGGCTCAAATGAAGCTTCCTGAAATGAAGAGCTGTGATTGCTGACCTGCCCCTTTGTTCTGTGCTTCTAAAAAAGCCACCATCCTTAGAAATGTAACATTTGGTAGAAAGCTTTTTCACTAATAGGAAATAAGACTTTGACATGAGAGTCAAAATTAGATTAAAACTGGAGAGCTCTCAACCAAGATATTCATTACATAACTGTAGGAGATGACTAGGCTGAGCCCAAGGATAGGGTCAAAGACATCATCCATTTGGAGTCTTTATGCCCCCAAAAGAGACCTAAGTCCACCCCCTTCTTGAAGTTTATTGACTCTTATCTGGCGCCAATTGACCATTAGTAGGGTTCAGATTCTTGTGTGTAGGTAGCATGAAACAAACTTGTAGTACTTTTGAGCTCAATCCTGGCTCCTGACTGCTTGCACCTGACAATAACCACTGAACACTCAGGCCTGGTTCATACAATCTAATATTTGCTGAAACATTGTTTATTGAGTGATCCACCACTGACTGAGTTGACAAACCATGCCAAACAAGAAGTCACAGTTTACAAACCACAATGGCTTAATTTAAAGCTAAGTTTGTTACGTGAAGTCTCAGTTTTCCCTTTCAGCTTTTGTTTTGTAAAAGGTAAATAGATAACAATCATATATACTGGTTTAAACTCTTTAAATGAAATGATTAGTAAAGAAATGTAAACAGCTAGATCAGGAATCCCTGTGCTATTATACTGGGTTGGAATCCAGTGTTACTGAAGACTATTGCTGGTGTAGAGAGGATTGGTACTATATGTTTACTTGTGGAGGTGGTGATGATGTATGTGGCATTGGCTTCCAAGGAAATATTACAAATACATTGTGAAATGAACTGAGATGTATTTAATTTCTTCATCTTAAGCCTCTAGCTAGCCTCCTCTAATTGAAATTCACTTCAGATTGCCATTAATGAGAAGTTGTAGAAGTCCACACAAGGGTATCTCCTTGTTTAAAACTCAATCTGGGTCTTACATGGCATTGTGATCTCTCAAACATGTCTATGGAAATTCTCAGTCATGCAGGACATGGTTGTCCCAAAGGTGCTTTTTCAAAAGGCCACTGGACTTTGTTTTTCCTTGAAGACGTTTTTGCTTCTCATCTATGAACTGAAGAAGCTTCTTGGATGAGAAGTGAAATGTCTTCAAGAAAAAAACAAAGTCCAGTTGCCTTTTGAAAAAGCACCTTTGGGATATCTCAGTTTCCAAGAAATTTAGAGCTTTGTGGGCTACATCCAAAATGCACTCTGATTTATTCTACAAGTTCGAGGCATTCCCACCCCCCTCAATAGCCACCGTGTGGCAGAGCCTGTGTTGAGAATAGGCCATGGCTGAAATGAATTTGAGCCTGGGTCTCTTTGATTCTAGTCCAGCATGTTAATTTCTCTACCATACTGCTTCTCTGCGTGCCACTTCTTCATAAATAACTGAATAATTTTTCATTCAGAAGCCCTCAGTTCCAATTACATAGAATGATACAACAAAACTAAGTTTCAAATGCCTGTCTGAATTTATATATGAGGTGTGAAAAATAAGTTTCTGTTTGCAATCCCTTAGCAGCAAGCTGGAAGACAATACAATTTGCTGTTTTTCCCCAAATCTATGGATGATATTCAGGAAAGGGGAAAAAATGTGCTATGAAGTGTGTGTATGTGCGGGGATATCTTATTGTCAACTTGTGCTGTAACAGCCAATTAGCTATTTGGTGGTCTTGCCTGCCATAGATAAAGCATCAATCTATAATGAATCTGTGTCCTACAACTGTGCAGAAACACACAACCAGAAATACAACAGCTGCAGTAACAGGTGGTGGGCAAGTGGTGATTGAAAGATCGAGTAAACGCAGGGAGCTTTTGGATTGCGTGACTCTCTGCCCAAAATATCCAGGGTAAAAGAAAAGAAAAGAAGGAGTGGGGGCAGAGAAAGAGAGAGAAAGAGAGGCAGAGGCAGAAAGAGACAATGAAATCGTGCAAGGGAGAATAATGTCATTCTTTTTGAACGTTCTTGTGATGTGGATTCTCCAGAGCAATTCTTTTGGGAATGCCGGCAGTGGCTCAGCCAGTTGTGTGGCTTGAAATAGGAAGGTTGGAAGGCGTAACTATCTCTGTATTTTCTTGTTGATGCCAAGGGTTGCCATTGAGTAGTCCTCATCTTGACATAAAACCAATGCAGAATTTTGCATCTGGCTTTTAAAGCCACCGCTGGGACTTGTGATAAAACACTGCATGGCTCACATCGTGCCATCCCGGGAACTTCCTTCTCAATTACCATCAAAAATGTGTCAGTGCGGCTTTCAGTGGGTTTCTTTAAGCTTAAGGCTCAGCAAGAGGGAACGTTACAAGTGGAGGAATTGGATATTCAGCAATGTTTATAGTCTCACTGCAATTGACGATTAAAAGATATATTCGGAGGCTTGGCCAACTCATTTTTGGATTATGAATCTGTCCGTGTTTGAATACATCTCTTCTGTCCCTCAGTGCTGTAAAAAGCCATGAATATTCTCAAGAAATAAAAAGTTGAATATCCCGATTGTAGTGCTTACTTCGTAATAAGAATGCTCCTTTCCAAGACCAGGGTGTATTGTGTTGTTAAAAGTCCCACATCCAACCGCAGGTTTTTTCTTTTTCTTTTTTACATCTCCCCAGCCTAAGTACAAAAAAGAAATCTGAAAAAAAAAAAAGACTGTCTTTCCATCTCTGTATCTTTTTGTCCACCAGCAGGATAACTCTTTGAACTAAGGACCAAACAGGACCAAATTAAGTGGCATGGGACAAATCAATCAAAGAAAGGTCAGTTTGAAAAATTGGATTGATCTGGTCAAAAGTTGCTGAGAAAAAATAATAACCCCGCAACGCATCTCTGTGATGGGAAGGACAAAAGGGGAGCCATTCAGCTTCTTCATTCTTAAGCTCCCTCCCTCCTTATCAACCAGAGTGAAGCTACTTCAGAAATCGTGGGCGCTCCATCACTGGAGGTTTTTAAGAAGAGACTAGACAGTCACTGAAATGAATGAAATGGTATAGGGTCTCCTGCTTGAGCAAGGGGCTGGACTAGAAGATCTCCAAGGTCCCTTCCAGCTCTGTTCTATTCTATTCTATTCTATTCTATTCTATTCTATTCTATTCTATTCTATTCTATTCTATTCTATTCCATTCTATTCCATTCCATTCCATTCCATTCCATTCCATTCCATTCCATTCCATTCCATTCCATTCCATTCTTTCAACAGAACTTTCCACAAGTCAACAGAACTTGATAACTTTCCACAAGTCAACAGAATGAGACTAAATTGGTTGGATGAGGAGGAGAGAAGTTGGCAAAAGAAAGGTCAAGTTTCAAAATGGCCTGGAGCAAAACTAAGGCCTCTGGGAAAATAATCTTTTCCCCAACGTATCCCTGTGGGAGACTCAGTTAAACTGAGACCGTGAAAGTTGATGATTACTCCATTCTAAGCACCATCTCTTCTTGTCATATGACCCCACAGGAGAACAAACCTGCCTGCTCCAGGCTTTCTAGTACACATGTCTATGGAGATTCTCAGTCATCCAGGTCATGGTTGTCCCAAAGGTGCTTTTTCAAAAGGCAACTGGGCTTTGTTTTTCCTTGAAGATGTTTTGCTTCTCATCCCAGGAGCTTCTTTGGTTCTTCAAGGAAAAACAAAGTGCAGCTGCCTTTTGAAAAATAAAATGGAAAGGCAACTGCCAATACTTTTGGAAAAATTGCTTGATGTCAGAGTGAAGGCGAAATAGGATTTCCCTCAGCCTGATCTGTAAAATGACCAGGAATGTCTCTACAGTTATCTTTGAAAGTGGATTGCCCATGTTTTAGGGCTGAGGGACAGTGACTGGCCCAAGGTCACCTTCATGCATAAGGCAGGATTGGAATTCAGAGTCTTCCAGCTTCTAACTTGATCCCTTTAACCACTACATCTAAGCTTATGTATGTCCAAATGTGAATTTCATAATCTTCCTCTTCTAATATATGAAGCATTACAATCTCCTGTTTGTGCATGGGGTTGGACTAGAAGACCTCCAAGGTCCCTTCCAACTCTGTTATTCTGTATTAATTTTTGGAAGTCTCTGTGGGTTGTATCCAAGGTTTTGAGAGTGACTTATTTGGGGGGGGGGAAGGGGGAAATCTTCAGATTTTGCACCTCTGCTCTAAGAAGAAAGCTAAGATTTTTCAAATCTGTCAAAAGATGCCAATGGAGTTAACAAGTTTAAGTGCACACAACTTGTTTTAAGAGTGTGGCCGGAATGCCAAGGGAAATCCAAAATGCCAGAACCGGAGACGGAATTTTGATCTAGGAATGCAAGGTTACAAATTTCCCCACGGATTAAAAAAGCAAGAACAAAAGCAACTGTATAAGAACATTACAGTATTTTCACACTCGCGCTTCAAAGACCGGCCTGTTTTTGCCATCCACACTTTGAAAACCTCTGAAATTTCTTTGTCCTTCTTTCCCTCCCAATGCAAGAGCTTCATTGGTCAGGACAGTCAGCAAAAGACTACCCAGCCAGGGAACGTTGTTATTTCATTCTTTTATAAATGCTCTGGAATTCTGCAGACCTCAGGAGAACGTCTTGAAAATTGCAGAAAGATTAAAGGCGGGGGAAGGAGGGAGGAAAAAGCCAAATGGGGCTGCATAAAATGATAGGGTAGAATAATGAAAGATTGAGCTGGGCCCATGTCACTTCATCTCTTTTAGTTGATAGTGCTGCCAGTAACACTGTGGGCCTCAGCTACGAGCGTACAACTTCTAATGAATGGGGGGCTGCACTTAACATTTTGAGTAGGACCAAGGATCACCACGAGGCAATGGTGAAAAGCCAGCAATATTGGAGACTTTTTTTAAAAAAAATTTATGGAGCCCTTGATTCTTTCTGAGTTAGGTTGTTTGCTTGCAGACATTTCATTACCAGACTAGGTAACATCATCAATGCTAATGAGTGTGGGTTTGGTCTCTGATTTTATACAGTAGCTTGCCCTGGCAGGATTGGTACAGCTGTAGTTTTCTGTTTGGTAGTTTCTTGATTAAACTATTATTTAGACTGCTTAATTGTCTGAGTTGGTAGTTCCTTGGCTAGAAAACCAAATAAAAATACTCTAATCAAGGAACTGCCAAGGAGAAAACTGCATCTCCCACCAATACTGAGAAGGTAAGTTACTGCATCTAAAAAGAGCAAATCCCTCTCCCTTCTAGCACTGAAGATGTTACCTACTTGGGTAATGAAATGTTTGCAAGCAAACAACCAAGCTCAGCATCAAAGGCTCCACAGTTCAATCCTGAGCTACATGTATTAAAAATGTATTTATTCTATTTTGGGTTTACCTTGTTATGTCACTAATTTTTGGCGAGAATGACTGAAAGAAGAAAGGTGTTAAGGGCCACCAGAATGTTCACAGTCAACTTGGATCAGGTAGAGTAGAAGTCTCCTGGAACAGACCTCTTCCATTCTTCCACAAATCCATTTACTGGATGAGTTCTTACTTTCTAATTCCAGGTGGGAGGAGGTTGAATGCTTAATAAATTCCTAATATAAGGTGTGCAAATTCATTGCCATTGCAAATTCATTGGAAAAGGCAATGATGCTAAGAATGGTTAGTGGAAACAACAAGAAGAGGCAAGCAAAGAACACGCTGGCCTGATGACATCAAAGCCGATGCAAAGTTGAACATACAACAATTGAAAGAAGCTGTGTTTGACAGAGTAGTATGGAAAGCACTTCTTGCCTATAAAGTTGCCAAGAGTTGGACACAACTAAGTGGTTAAAACAACAACAAATATAAGTTGGGAGTTAGTTCCTTCTCTCCAACAACTGATTTTCCCACGGGCAAGGAGCATTTCATATAGGAAAGCCTGGGGGTATATGCTTACCTCTCATCTTACTCTATTCCTTACGGGATTTTCTCTGTGCTTCCTTCCCACATATTCCGCATGGAAAGCCCAATCTTGTGATATCAAACTAGCTCAGGTTGGCCCTGTTCAAACTCACAAGCTTCCCTGATCCTAGAGTGGTTCCATCCTCCTCTGTTGCTTTCAGCCTTTGCTCCCATAACCCACTTCATTATATACTCTTTAAAATGTAAATAATCTCCTGATTATCTCCCTGTAAACAACAGTCCTATAGATCCAGGATCATCTTTGCATCTCTGACAATCAGTGTGCTTTGCTTATTTATCAGATCTGTCTGCACCTGTGCCATTACTCTTGATTGCAGTTTAGGAAAAACCTAACTTAACTGGATGCAATCTAATTTTTGTTAAAAAAAAAAAAAAAACAAGGCACCATGCAGATGTGAAGGAAACTGCTGATATTAGCAAGCCAACCACAAGCGTGTGTGTAGCCATGCATACATGCATGCACATGAGGGAGAAGATGATTTTGAGCAACTTCAATTCGTGTTCTTCTCTGAATACAAAGCATCAGTTACTTTGCCAAAAGCCTCAATTGGTGTCAGGCTGGAGCAACCAGAGCCACTCATAAATAATTTCAAGCAGAAACTTTATTGTTAGTCACTTATGTTACAAGAATCTCACTAGAATGACTGCATTCCCTTGGAAATGGTCAGATATGGCTTCAGGGATTCTGGGGAGATCAAACCTGTTGCTTCCTGCTGTGCAAGGATTCTAAGCTTGATCCCCTCTTAACGCCTCCCTCCAGTCTAGCTGGAAATTCCACCCCAATTGCTTCTTCAAAAATAGATTTGCAAAAGAGACCTTGGGGGTTTTATTTGAAGGAGAGGGATGTGATGCATTTGGATGAGGAGGAGACAGCGTTCACAGTCTTTCACAGATATTTATTGGAGAATTTAATTCAAAGTGGATTTCAACAGCAGAGCTGTGGGTTGATCTGTGGGCTGAGAGACCTACTCAAGCGACAACAATAAAAGGCAGTGGAGGAGGTTAAATGGTAACAGGTAATGTTTTCTTTAACATCTTTGTTAACAATCTGAAGAAGGGAGTAAACAGCTTGTTCCTAAGAAAAATCCACAGAGGGAGGCACTATGCCTATCACAGAAGACAGCCACATAATGCAGGATGAAAAGAGGAAAATTAGAAGAACGCATCATGCAAAGAGAAGGAATTAAATAGGGATCCAATTTCCCCCCCAAAGGTTTGGAGAAAACTGAGATGCAAAGAGGAGACAAGTAGAAAATTTCACCATTGTACCAGAAGCAAAATCAACTGTGCTGGCCTTAAATCAAATGATCCTTCTTTGATATATTTTTTTCAGATTACTGTTTGTCAAGCTTGGCAGCCTGAAAATGTGTGGACTTCAACTCCCAGAGTTTAGAATTTGGAATCCTCAAAAGCATGGCTAGCTGGGGAATTCTGGGAGTTGAAGTCCACATGTCTTCAAATTGCCAAGCTTCAGAAACACTGTCTTAGATTGGGTCAACAATTCTACTCTGTGATTGACACAATCCTACTTGGAAAGCCAAATAACTACATTTTAATTCTTCCTCCCTCTCAGGCATGATTTCCCTAGCAAAAGGACCCCTGACATGCAAAACTTTCTGCATCATTTTTTTTTTCATTTGGAGACCCAAATAGCTGCAAATAGTATTTGGCATCACAGGAAAACTTTTTCCAGGATGACATAGCTTTCATAATGATATCCCCATAACAACATGTTTCTTTGCTCTTAGGTTTTGTTCTTATCTGAATTTTGGGAGCCTGGAGTTCTGACAGAGCCTTTCTTTATCCTTGCCCTCTTCTATGTTCAGAGATGTATAAAAAATGGGAGAACAGACTAGCCCGTTTGTTACTCTATCTCCTTTATTTCTATTTAGCTAAGAACAATATTTGTTCGTGGATCAGTTATAGGCTTGGCAGTATGACAAGGGTAGATGTCAAGGTGGTTAGACACTTCTGTAACATGCAGATTCACAGAATAAGAGAGTTGGAAGGGACCTTGGAGGTCTTCTAGTCCAACTCCCTGCTCAAGCAGGACAGTCTACACCATTCCTGACAAGTGGCTGTCCAGTCTCTTCTTAAAAACCTCCAGTGATGAAGCAGCCACAATTTCTGAAGGCAAGCCGTTCCACTGGTTAATTGTTGTGACTGTTAGGAAATTTCTTCTTAGTTCTAAATTAGATTCTAAATTAGAAGATGGTTAATGGAGAAGGACAACGACTCCTTTAAAAAAAATTGATTGAAAATATATATCAATCAAAAAAATTGATTGAAGGTATATATTTATACCTTGGCAGCAACCTTTGGTAGCAATAGTTGCAGGAATATGTTTATTATGGGTCACAGACCCAGACAAATGTAACACATATAATAAGCACGCCTGTGATCCTGCTTACTCTACATTGATGTTAGGAAAACGTGAATCCTACAAGCTACAATTAGAAACTTAGCAACAGCAAGAATTATTTTAGGAGTTTTATCTGTCAAAGGAAAGTGTATATAATTTTTTTTGGTCTGGCCAGGAAATGGACTAAAAATGGTAATAGTCCTGTGAGCAGCCATGTCAGTAACTGTTAGATAGTGGGTAGAGATGACAGGAGACAGACTTCCAAAGCAGCTCTTTATTTCAGCTCTTGTGTAAGCAACCAGCAAAGAGCAGTCTGACAGCTTGCCCTTTTATAGGGAGCTGTCAGACAGACCAGCCAATAGCGTTTGAGCTTTTTCCTGCTCAAACGCTGGACCTGGTTGGAACCATGCAACACAGTTGAAACAGTTAGAACATAACACCCCTCCCCTCCTGGATGGAGCTGTCCAGCATACGTAATCACGCAGGTAGGCGGGGCGTTATGAAGCCCTACTAGACCTGCGCAATTCAGATGGCGGTGAGGCAGCGGACTGTGCGGCCAGGGTGAAACAGTTACCCCCCTCCCCTCCTGGATGGAGCTGTCCAGCATACGTAATCACGCAGGTAGGCGGGGCGTTTTGGAGCCCTACTAGACCTGCGCAATTCAGTTGGTGGTGAGGCAGCGGCCTGTGCGGCTGTGCGGAC
>QLTV01012195.1:1569591-1581995 GCA_003457575.1 Thermophis baileyi
CTTCCTTCCTTCCTTCCTTCCTTCCTTCCTTCCTTCCTTTCTTCCTGGATAATTTTGCACACAACAAGATGTTCCTTCTACTTCAACTTCCAGTGTGCCCACAAAGGTCAGCTAAAGTTCAGGGAAGGATAAATGACTGCTACTTTAAGGGGGTCCACAATAAGGGTTGTCCTTTTTTTTTTTTTTTTTTTTTTTTTTTTTTTTTAAAAAAGCTTCCCTTTTTATGGTTAAGGGTTCACAGCGGTAGCTGAATTTTGATGGATTGGCAGACACTGAAAGGAAATGCTAAATACGCTACTGGGATTCTGACTCGCTCCATTTTCTAAGGCCAGAGAAAAAGAGACAAGAGGTTTGTTTTCAAGGACAACACCATCCTCCAGCGTTGCTGACAACTTTGTCACTTGTAGTCTTGTGCCTAGTTTTGGAACAAAAAACCAAACCAGCAGCATGGGTGATCAAGATAAAGATCCAATATCTCCCCCTCTCTCTCTCTCTCTCTCTCTCTCTCTCTCTCTCTGTGTGTGTGTGTGTGTGTGTGTGTGTGTATGTGTAAGTCTGCCTTTTGTGTATGCAAACTGATGTTCTTGGAGGCCTCTCATGATATGAGAAGCTCCATTTCTGCTGCATGTTCATGGCAAGATGCTCTTCACAAATCACTAATTAGACAATACAGGTAGTTCTTGACTTAAGACAGTTAGTTTAGTGACCGTTCAAAGTTACAATGGCACCGAAAATTGATTTATGATAGTTTTTCACACTTACTCTCCCCGTGGTCACGCGATGAAAATTCAGCCCTGGTGACGTGATCAAAATTCTGACGCTTGGCAACTGACTCATATTTATTATGGTTGCAGTGTCCTGGGGGTCATGTGATCCCTTTTTGTGACCTTCTGACAAGCAAAGTCAATAGGGAATCCAGATTCAATTAACAACCATGTTGCTGACTTAAGAACTGCAGTGATTCACTTAACAACTATGGGAAGAAAGGTTATAAAGTGGGGCAAAGTTCACTTAACAAATTTTTCTCACAGCAATAGAAATTTTGGGCTCAATTGTCATCAGTCAAGGACTATCTGTATTTGCCAGTTTCTCTTTAAAACGAAAACTGGCATCCTTATGTATACATCTGTCTAAGAATTACGTTTGCTAGAAAATATACTTTGGTAATATTTGGCGAATTACCTGCCCTGTAAAATGCCTTCTGATAAGAGTGTAGTGCCTAAAGAGCCATTACTTCTTCATGGCTCCACCTGCATGTATATGCAAGTATATGAACTGTCTATTATGAAAGCCTTTGGAGATATTAGGAAACATTGCAAGATACACTTTGTTGTTGTTAGTTGCAAAGTCGTGTCCAACCCATCGCGACCCCATGGACAACGTTCCTCCAGGCCTTCCTGTCCTCTACCATCCCCCAGAGTCCATTTAAGCTCACGCCAACTGCTTCAGTGACTCCATCCAGCCACCTCATTCTCTGTCGTCCCCTTTCTTATGCTTTCACAGCCATACATTGCAACTGGGAAAACTATAGCCTTGACTATACACACTTTTGTTGGCAGGGTGATGTCTCTGCTTTTTAGTAGATACACTAAAGATTTTAAAAACAATCTGCTCCCAACCTTACAATCTAAAGTAGTTTGAACTACTCTGACATTGCACTGCTTTTCAAAAATGTTTATGAATGAAAATTTACAAAAATAAATATTTTTTAAAAATAGTTTGAACTACACACACACATACACACACACACACACACACACACACATACATACAGTATATACAAAATATTGAAACTTTCCATCATGGACGGAAAGAACTTGAGATTTAAAGAATTCAGATAGTTTTCATTATGGCCACTGATCAGAAAAAAAGATGAATGTGAAGAGTGCTCAGCTCTTGAAAATGTTGTGGTAATAATTTAAGTTGCTATTGTGTCTTTTCTGCTGATCAAACAAAAGGCACTAGAGTTAGAAGCAGCCTTTTTAGTTGCTTACTTTACGGAAACTTTCAGAAGAACTAACTCTGGTGAGTCCATAAGAATTAAAACATACACAGAAAGTCCAGAGTGATTGAGTAACAAGATGGCATTGATTCTTATTATTAATAATAAAACAACTCAAGATATTACACTTAATAGCTATTTCCATCTCACACTCCCAAAAGGTTCTTGCTCTTCATATGTCCGAAAGATGACAAAACAATTTCATTGTGTTTATTTCTGTTGCCGTTCCTTAAAAATGAAATGAAACGGGCTTTACTAAAACTCTCCACACTAAATAGAAGAAGGGTACTTGTGGTTTTAGAAAATTAGAAATGGAAGAATATGAACATCTCCTTACTTATGTTAAACAGACAGGATAAAGAAATACAGTAGTCCTGCTTTTTAGCAGGAGCGTCAAGAGGAAATAGTTGAGTTTAGAATCCTTGCATATTGACTAAAAGCCATTCTTAAAGATGGCTAAGGCAGAGGTGGGTTCCTCCCGGTTTGGACCGGTTCGCCCGAACCGGTAGCAACCCGCTGGTGATGTCATGGAGCTGATTCGGTCAGTGCTGGTCCGTGGACGCCGCCATCTTTTTTTTGGAATTTTTAAAAATTTCTTCTGCACATGCGCAGAAGCCGAGTTGCCGGCACTGCGCATGCACTGCCATCTTGTTTTTGGCTTTTTTTTGGCTTTTTAAAAAAATTTTCAGCACTGCGCATTTGTGAGCGCATGAAGTGCGCGCGCGCCCACAAGGCGCAGCCACACGGCATGGGAGGAAGCGAACCGGCGGCGAGGTAAGTTAGAACCCACCCTGGGCTAAGGTATATAGAATATCAGATATATTCATTGTCAATGCATATCTCTGCCAGTGAAAATTTGCAATGAATTATTGTAATATTTGTAAGGAACGTGCATGTATGTGCTTGCAGGTCTAACCCCACCATAGCTACAGTAGTTGGGCTTGTCTGGATGAGGATGGGCAAAATTTTCAGGATTACTCAGAGAGAGAGAGAGAGAGAGAGAGAGAGAGAGAGAGAGAGAGAGAGAGAGAGAGTACAACAGTTGGATTCACATTTGGAGAGAAGTTATTTGCAAGTTCATTGGGATGGGACTGACCAAACTTTAGTTTGGAAATCAAACTAAATTGTTTGAATTGTTCTCCACTTTGGCAAAGTCAAATAATCTAGATCCTTGCAAATTAGCATTCTGGTTACTAATATCTGACTAAGGATGGCTGGTTATTTTCCTTTTCTCTGACCCAAGATGATACTGTTGCTGAGTTCACACCACATGCTACATCCAAGTTAACAAATCCAACTAGAAAGTTCCCACATCATGCTTAGATCCAGAAAAAAATAACCCCCGTATTATGGCTTAACAAGGTGGCTTATCCCATGCAATATGATAGGCTGAGCCTTAAAAGCACACTGAAACATAATTTACTGATCTCCACTTCAGATTCATTGGGGCCATTGTGTGAACCTACCTTGTGTCAACCTACCCTACAATTGCTGGTAAATTGCATTTGGTAAAAAGGGAAGAACAAAGAAAACCGCTTTCATACCATTGATTCCCTATAGTAATTTCTCTACTGTATTTATATTTTTGCAAAGGTGACCCCTTTACTTTATGTCTTTGTTAAGGGCTTGGCTTACTGGTGCTTTAAAAGTAAGCTAGGCAGTGAGCTAAATAAGAACAACAACAACAAAAAAAGATGGCAACAGACCAAGTCCTAAATTTTGGTTCAATTAAAAATTAATTGCAATTAAAATTAAGCAAATTAAGTGTAGATAGTATGATTATTAAATACCTGGGGATCAATTTACCTCATCTGCTACATTTAGGCTGTTTTATAGAACATGCTAAGATGAGGTTTGCTGAGTGAACCACAGTGTTCTACATTTACACAATCTGATGATCAAGAAACCACAATGTATAGACTCTGTGGGTTGGGTTTGTGTTAACCCCTAGCTAAACAACCTGCATTAGGGCTTAGCAGAATATATGAAGCCAGTTTAAATATTCTAACATTTTTGGAAGGACTCAGAAGGACACACCCAAAACTTCAGGTAGAGGTTACCGTGGAGCTGCAGATTGTTCCTCCTTTTAGATATCTGTGGAAGTCACCTTGATGCTACCACATTACATAATTTGTGTGATGATATTATGCTGCATGTGACCTCACTTCCCACCATCCCATCCCTAATCTTCTTGAGGGAGTCCTTCTTGAGGGAGTTGGGGGGCTCCTTTTGCACCCCTGAGAAGTTGCCCACTGAAGTGGTACCCATTTATTTACTCACGGTTGGTTGCTTTTGAACTGCTGGGTCAGGAGCTGGAGCATGTGACAGGAACTTACCCATCCCATGGCAGCAACAGGTCTCGAATGTGAGCCTGCCGATCGTCAGCCCAGCATTCTAACCTCATGAGCAGTGGTGGGTTGCTACCGGTTCGCCCCGGTTCAGTAGCGGCGGTGGCGGGAGGCTCCGCCCACCCACCCGGACATCATCACAGAGTGTTCACAGTTCCAAACTGGTAGCGAAGGTAAGTGAAACCCACTACTGCAGTCATGAGCCACTGTGCTTCTAACAGATATGAGACAGCATGACCCACAACTGGATAGTGGGTAGGGTAAGAGGCTCAGGAGGGACCCTCCCTAGATTCTTGGGCTGTAAACAAAATCAGGAGGAGAGATGAACATTCAGACTTGCAAGATTCTGTCAATGTAGCTTTACAATAAAGTAGAATTAGCTCACCTGGTTGTGATTCCTATCCGGTTTACCCCACAAGGCTTACATCAATCTTGAAAGTCTAAAAGTACATCATCTTCTCCAGAGGTGGGTTCCTCCCGGTTCGCACTGGTTCTATAGAACCGGTAGCAAACCACTGGTGACGTCACGGAGCCGGTTCTGTCAGTGCCGGTCCGTGGATGCTGCCTTTTTTTTGGATTTTTTTTTTTTGGATTTTTTTTGCTATTTTTTTTCTTCTGCGCATGCGCAGAAGCCGAGTCCCTGGCACTGCGCATGCACCGCCATCTTGTTTTCAGCTTTTTTGGGGATTTGTTTTGCAGATTTTCATCACTGCGCATGCGCGCGTGCACCCGCGTGGTGCGGCCACATGGTGCGCAATGCGCACGCAGCCATGCGGCGCAGAGGAAGCGAACCGGCGGCGAGGTAAGTTAGAACCCACCCCTGATCTTCTCCATCTCTTCCCCCTATAAACCGACATTTAGGGTAACACAGGCACCTAGTTAAAATAATATGAGAGACCATTTTGAGAGGACCTTTGCTATTTCTTCTTGATATCAAAATATAAATAATACCAACACGTTATATACCAATAAAATATTTTTACTTCCAACATTTTGGGAGCTCTTCAATCCTGCCTATTGGAACAACAAGTCAAGATTTTTAATGCTGTTGGAGGAAGCCTTTGATAGGAAATTAACTTCTTGTATCTATGAGAAGCAGTTTGGAGCAAGATGTGCTGTAAGGTAATTGCACGTTCTGCTCAAAATATTTTAAATGAACTCATTCTTATAAAGAAATAAGTTATGAAGTTAACTTTTTTTTGCCTGTGTGTGAATAATTAAAGTATTGTCACTACTCTAAATTACCATCCATTGTTAACTTACATCATTAAATCTTGCCTCTTTGCTGAAGAATAATGAAAAATACACTTAATTAACAGTTATTGCAAGCTTCAGGCTATTGATAACACTGTTCGCAGAGTGAATTTCACAAGTGTGTTTTGTACTACACCAGAAATTGCTTTGCTTTGTGCCAGACCCCTGCTTAACTATGTAGGCATAACAAATTCTTATATCAGCAGAGCAAACACCCCTCCAAAATTACGTCAATATTAGTTAAGATGGGGTTGCGGCAAGCTGAACAAAATGGATATCATCTTATATTTCTTCTCCTTTCGCCCCCACCATTTTCCCAAAATCCAATATGGAAGAAGCATCCAAGATTAGACAGTTGCTGTGATCATTTGTGCACTGAATTGATGAAGCAGCATAAAGTAAAGGGCTGGGCCTCACCAACATTAACTTTTCTAGGTGTTAAGGTAAAGGTAAAGGTTCCCCCGCACATGCGTGCTAGTCGTTTCCGGCTCTAGGGGCAGTGGTCATCTCCGTTTCTAAGCCGAAGAGCCAGCGCTGTCCAAAGACGTCTCCGTGGTCATGACTAAATGCCGTGGCATGACTAAACACCGAAGGTGCACGGAGCACTGTTACCTTCCCACCAAAGTGGTCCCTATTTTTGCACTTGCATTTTTTACGTGCTTTCGAACTGCTAGGTTGGCAGAAGCTGGGACAAGTAACGGGAGCTCACCCCGTTATGTGGCGCTAGGGATTCGAACCGCTGAACTGCCGACCTTCTGATGGACAAGCTCAGCATCTTAGCCACTGAGCCACCACGTCCCTTCTTCTAGGAGTTAAACAACAACAACAACAACAACAAATACACCAATGTGGAAGGAAGAGTTTTAAAAAAAAGACACATTTCCTCCCTCCCATCAGTTCTCATTGGAGATCAGAGCAATAGTTCTGAAAAGAAGATTCATGTAACATCCTTGTTGTTTTGATCAAAAAGAGATAGATTTTTTTGACCTTCCTCCTTATTTTTTCCCCCCTTCTAGTCTCTTTTCTTCCCTTACCAAGATATGGTTAGAAAGGTTTGCCAGCTCAGTAAAGGATACACTGCATTCTTCCGATGAAATAAAGCCAATCACTGGAATAATGAGGAAAGTAATATCTCCCTGGAGAATCTGATTGGGTTTTCATCAAATCAGCCAACCTTTTCTAGTCATTTAAACCAGTGTTCACTCCATGCAGGGCTGTCTCAAATCTTCTCCTTCCTCCTCTTTTTATTCCTGGAGCTTTTTCTTTTAAAATCCCCTCGTGATTATTATTACTGATACAGGGAATAATTGGCAGAAAATAGATGCACCTCTACAGCCTTATAGCCTGTAGTGTGTAGTATCCAGAGGTGGTATTCAGCTGGTTCGGACCGGTTCGTCGAACCGGTTGCTGCATGCATGCATGCCAGCCGCACGTGCGAGCAAAGCAGAGGTGGGTTTCTCCCGGTTCAGACCGGTTCTATAGAACCGGTAGTAACTTGGCAGCCTGGGTCGCTAGAACCAGCAGCGACCCAGGCCTGCCACGCCCCCGAATTAGTTCTTTTGGCGGTGCCATAGGCGCCGCCATCTTGTTTTTTGCTTCTGTGCATGCGCAGAAGCTTTTTTTAAGCACTGCGCCTGCATGAAGCACCTGCGCAGCGCGACACTGAGTGAACCGGCAGCGAAGAAAACCAGAACCCACCCCTGGAGCAAAGCGTATGCGCGGAAGGCTGCATGCATGCGCGCACGCTCCCATTTTCGGTGCTGGGTGAACCGGTAGGTAAATTATGTGAATCCCACCTCTGGTAGTACCGTCTATTGCTCTTCCAGTCTATAGTAAGTAGGTTTGTGATCTTTGAGAATCGGGGTGCCTTTATTTTAAGCAAGAATATACATTTTCTTCCCTGTATTTTTAGAAGCTATTCTATAACTGAACCTAACTGCAAACAAGTCAGAGTGACAAAAAAAAAAAATCTGGAATCTACCCAAAGTGATATTTCTCTCTTGAAAGTGCCTGGCCTTTTTATTTTTAATGTGTGGGCTAGCCTCCCATGGATTCCAGCTTATTTAGTGCAAAGTCTACCACCCCGTGACAAGATACCCAATTCTTGTTGTAATTAGAGACTGACACATTTATTTTTTATTTATGCATTCATTTGGCTCCTCGGAATAAGCCTCTAAAATGAGTCATTTAATTTACGGAGAGACCGAGAGAACAACAGTTACTGCGATGTTTCATTATTCCCCTTCTTTTCCATCAAAGTTGACTTGCATAAAATGCAAGTGCAGCACTGCGGAAACAGACAGAGGCGCGTGCACACACACACCCTGTAGAAGAGTGGCATGCACAAGGCGGCTGGCTGCCTGCATTTGCCAGCAATTATGGCAATGGTAAATGGCCACACTTGTAGTAACATCATCAGCGCTAAACCCCACACCTTTCTAGCACTGTTACTTAGCTGGGTAACGAAACATCTGAAAACAACCAAGGGAGAGAGAGAGAGAGAGGGAGAGAGAACGAGAGAAAGAGAGAAGAGAGAGAGAGAGAGAGAGAGAGAGCACCAAAGACTCCATAGGCAGGTGTGTTAGGCTGTTCCTTGCCTTGAATTGTGTACAGCTAACCTTCAACTTACGACTACAATTGAGCCCTGGATTTCTGTTGCTAAACAGAAATATATATATATATATATATATAAACAAAAATATATAAATTATACTACCTGAGACTTCTCAGGAAACAACTGAATGAAAAACTGCTGGTGACCTTCTACCACTGCACCATAGAGAGTATTTTAACTTACTGCACCTGTGTATGGTTTGCCAATTGCACAGTGGCAGTTAGGACAGCGCTCCAGAGGGTTAACATCATTGCCCAGAGGATTGTTGGTTGGCCCCTCTCCTCTTTGGAAGAGCTTTATAGCTTCCTCTGCCTTAAGAAAGTTCAAAACATTCTTAAAGATCCATCTCATCCTGGGCACCCTTTTTTTGAACTATTACCATCTGGCAGATGGTACAGGATAACAAAAACAAGGACAAATAGGCTGAAAAACAGCTTGTATCCCAGGGCAGTAACCATATTGAATTATACTGTATTGTGAAATATTAATGCAATATCAGGGGTTTTCAATTCATTTGTATAGAATGTGAAGGATGCATGTTTTTTTGTTTTATTTTTTTTTATGTATAATGTACACCAGGGGTGGGTTTCTCTTACCTTCCCTATTGGTTCGGAAGTGCGCGCGTCGCATCAGAAGTGCTTGCTTCATAGCATGCATGCACGTTACATCAGGGTACTGACTCTCTGCGCATGTGCAGAAGCCTTTGCGCATGCACAGAGGATTCGTTGCCAGCCGCTTTCAAGCAGCGGTAACTGGGGAACCGGTTCAGGGGCGTGGCAAGCCGGCCATCGCTACCGGTTCAGCGAACGGGGCCAAATTTCCGCCACAGGCTCGCACGAACCGGTCTAAACCGGTAGCAACCCACCACTGAAGTACACTGAAGATGGCATTTAATTTTGTTGTACGAGGTGCAATGACAATAAACTAAACTAGTGTTGTGGCCCGCCAGTGGCCTGTGTAGCTGGTAGCTGATTCAGACAGCGAGGAGGCTGGTGTGGTGATTCACCAGCGGCCTGTGCAGCTGGCACCAGAGTTGGACAGCGAGGAGGCTGGAGAGGGCTGGGTGCCAGAGGCAGGGATTCAGCCAGGGCTGTCAGAACCTCCAGAGGCTGCCATGAGTACGGAAGAAGAAGAAGAGGAGGAGGAGGAGTCTGTTCTCAATGCATGCGCGTGCAGAGTGTCCAAAAAGCAGGAATGGCTCCTGAGGAGAAGGACTACTTGAGAGTAAGGCTTGTGGATACTTGGCCACTCCCATAGCCTATTTAAGTGAGGAAAATGACTCACCAATTTGCAGGAAACAACCTCATTCATTCCACTCCTGTTCGGCTCTTGTTTGAAAAGCATCAAGTTTCCTGCAAATTGCTTCCGGGCATTTTGCCAACAACAGTAAGATTGTGTGGATTATCTACTGTTATCAGAAAGACTCAGTCAGACTTTTGTTCTTTTTGCTTGGACTATTGCCGGCTGTTAAGAAGGTTAATTAACAGCTGTTGCACTGAAAAGACTGATTTATACTTTCATTGACTTACGAACAACTGCTAAGAAAGTTCATTAGTAGTCTTTAATAATAAAACAAGGTTTGTTTGGACGGTGTATGTGCTGTGTTCCTTGGTCCGGCAGCTGGGTCAGAACAACTAAACTAAACTAAACTGAGACAGTGGTTAAGTGAACTTTGCCCCATTTTGAGACCTTTCTTGCCAGAGTTGTTAAGTGAATCATTGCAGTTGTGAAGGTAATCACAGGGTTGTTAAGTGAATCTGGCTTCCCCGTTGACTTTGCTTGTCAGAGCAAAGTCACAAAAGTGGACCAAATGACTCTGGGACACTGCAACCATCATACATATGTGCCAGTTGCCAAGCATCCAAATTTTGATCATGTGGATGCTGCAAGGGTCATGAAAAATGGTCATAAGTCACTTTTTTCAGGGCCGTTGTATCTTTGAACGGTCACTAAACACATGGTTGTAAGTCAAGAAGTACCTGCATTTAAAAAGTGGGCTAAACAAACAAACATTGGAATTAGAACACTGAGTACAACTTGAATGCCTCAAGTCAACATGGACTACGTGTGTTTGCGATTTTTGCTTATTTTCATTTGTGAGACTTGGATGCTATATATAGATTAGCATCCATAGAACTAATGTGGACCGCTTGCTCCAGAGTAATCTCACTTTGTTTCCCTATGAAGTGAATTGTGGATGGGAGGCAGAAGTTGAAGCAAGATAGAATTGGTTGAGTTCAGATTTCCAGCTGGGCAAATTAGCATAGCACCGTGGAAGGCAATGGAGTCATGGCAGTTGACACCAGCTGATGGTTTAGAGTGTGGTGTGTGTCATTTATG
This sequence comes from Thermophis baileyi, assembly GCA_003457575.1. NCBI lineage: Eukaryota > Metazoa > Chordata > Lepidosauria > Squamata > Dipsadidae > Thermophis > Thermophis baileyi. The sequence goes on from QLTV01012195.1 coordinate 1,580,150, forward strand.
CAAATGAAAGCGAGTGAGTGGCTTACAGCAGGGATACAGTCTTACGGGATTAATCAGCCATTTCTTATGGATCTCTCCGATTCTTTCTAAAGAAGCCAAACCGAAGACAACAAGTATCTATACAAACGCTTCCACTTGGCGATTGTTAGTTGTCAACAGAACTTCAAAGCTACGTATAGTATTGACAGTGAAAGGAATTCTGATAATAAATCTTTCCCATCTACTTTTCAAGCATACAAAAATGTACCAAGCATCTAAATACATCTGTGCTTCCCTGATTGTTAGGAAAGTAGGCTGATTGGAACAACTTTTGCAGCCTGGGTATTATTCTGTCTGTTTTTGAGTTGGAGGCTTGTAATGCAAATGTTGTGGCTTTTTAAAACACAAAGATGGGGAAAGTAAAAAGGAACAGACGGCAAGATTAAGTTTATCGGGAGATATACTTGGAACATGTTGAAGACAGAAAGATATGTATACAAAAAATTGCTGATTGATTGCCACTTTCAATCAGTGTTTAGATCAGGAATGTCCAACCTTGGCAACTATGAGACTTGTGGACTTCAACTCCCAGAAATCCCCAGCCAGCAGGTTTTTCTTCTTTATTTTGAAGGGGGCAACTCTTTTTAGTCTTCTCCTAGCATTTCAGGACCAGTGCTCCGGGAGAACTCTTCTCTTCCTACATAAAAGAACAGCGGTATTTTTGTTCTGCAAACTCATCTAGAATGCTTGGAGCAAGCTTCTAGAACCACAACTACACCAGTGTGAGGGACTTACATAATTCACATCACAATAGCATCTATTATGATATATAGTAGACATCTGGTTTGTTCCATTGTATGCATTAGTAAGCAGAATTTTAGCCCATCATTTTTAAACAGGTTTTTTTTAAGGATCTATGAAGCAAACTGTACCTATTTTTGCCTGAAAGGTTTCCTAAGAGGGAGATTCTGTAGGTGTCTATGAAGTTTCTCAATCATCCAGGTCATGGTTGTCCCAAAAGGTGCTTTTCCAAAAGGCAACTGGACTTTCTTGTTTTTTTTTCCTTGAACTGAAGAAGCTTCTTGGATGAGAAAGAAAACACTTTCAGGGAAAAGAAAAAAAACAAAGAAAGTCCAGTTGCCTTTTGGAAAAGCACCAGATTCCATCTACAACTTTTCCTGTAGAATTTTTAAACCACCCAAGATGCCTTTGTTAGTGTTTTTTTTTTCAAATATGTATTTCTTTGCGTCATTCATTTTTACATAAATTCCTCTAATGTGAGTTTTGATATATCAATTTCCCTGATAAAAAAAATAAACACAGGGTTTATGTTTTCCTCTCCAAGAGGTTTTCTTTCCTCTAAAACAAGGTAATTTGAAGAAATAAGTGCCTCTGGAAGAAGAACTTTATCTGAAGCCTTGATGGTTATGCGCTCTACATGGGGCTACCCTTGAAGAGTGTTTGGAGACTACAGTTGGTCCAGAATGCGGCTGCGCGAGCTGTCATGGGTGCACCTAGGTACACCCATATTACACCTATACTCTGCAAGCTGCACTGGCTCCCTATTGGTCTCCAGGCACAATTCAAGGTGTTGGTTATTACCTTTAAAGCCCTACATGGCTCAGGGCCAGGTTATCTTCGAGACCGCCTCCTACCACATAGCTCCCAGTGACCGGTAAGATCCCACAGGGTTGGGCTCCTCCGGGTCCCATCAGCTAAACAGTGCCGGCTGGCAGGCCCGCGGGGGAGGGCCTTCTCTGTGGCTGCCCCGGCCCTCTGGAACCAGTTACCTCCTGAGATCTGGACTACCCCCACCCTGTTGGCCTTCCGGAAAGCGGTGAAGACCTGGCTGTTCCGGCAGGCTTGG
>QLTV01012195.1:1621571-1633798 GCA_003457575.1 Thermophis baileyi
GTTCTAAGGCGACGTAGTTCTAAGTTGTCTAAGCCCAAAATTTCAAGTCTTGTGGAATAAGGTATTCTGTTGTGAGTGGAGGAGTGGAGGACTCTTCTCGTGAAATATTTTTTTGCCATATCTTATTTTATGCCATATTTTATATATATATATATATATATATATAAAATATATCATATTTTATGCCATATCTCTTCATTTGCAAATGTAGGAACTGAATTGAGTAGGAGGTAGCCTAAGTATTTATTGTTGAAAACTGTGGAAAACTTTTGGTGGCTGAATAATGATGAATTTCTGGTCTTGTTGAAACTAAATGACATAGAATGAGTAATGGACAAGTCTACTTAGTTGAATGCAATTGCAGTCAAATTAATCCACCAGGAATAGATAATAGAGCAGGAACCTCCATGTTAGTTAGTTAGCTCAGAGAAAACATGGAGCCATCACCGTGACCCCATTGGTTCCAATTGTAATTGCTAATTCAACATTAACCACAGGCAGGAAGAAAGAAGATAAAATAATAATAATAATATAATAATAATAATAATAATAATAATAATAATAATAATAATAATAATAATAATAATAATAATAATAATAATAATAATAATAGAATAACAGAGTTGGAAGGGACCTTGTAGGTCATCTAGTCCAACCCCCTGCTCAAGCAGGAGATCACAATATCACTGTGGGCATCCCAAAGGTGCTTTTTAAAAGGCAACTGGACATTTTGAGGACATTTCGCTTATCATTCAAGAAGGTCCTTCAGTTCCCAAACTAAAGAAGCTTCTTGGATGAGAAGGGAAACGTCTTCAAGGAAGAAACAAAGAAAGTCCAGTTGCCTTTTGAAAAAGCACCTTTGGCACCAACCATGATAACGATCTCCACGGATATCACTATGGGCATTTACAAATGACCATAATGGTCAGATTTTATATTTTTTGTTCAGTGGATACTTACGGTGGTGGAAATTTTGTTTGATTTTTAAATGGGGTTCTTTTCAAAATCTAACACAACATTGGAAGGTTTTTTTTTTTTTAATCATGACTTATTTCCTTCTGGTTATTTAAAGGCATTCATTTGCATTATAGGCTAATTTTCATGAATATTTTAATATGCAAGGGGAGAATGTTTCATTTCTAAGACTGACAAAAGAAGGAAACGGTTCTTTTTTTTCTTTTCTTTTTTAAAGAGGTTGAGTTAGAGCAGAAGGTTTTGGTTAAATAGAGCAGAGCAAAGTGGTGTTTTTATCTCTTTTCTTTTAGCTATGCAGTATTTGGAGCTTAAATATTTCCTCCAAATCTTTTTCAAATGTGCACCTTCTCTAAGAAACTATTGTTTCAGTGTTCACACATAATCTCAAGTGCTGTAAACATAAGAACAAAACTATAGGCATGCAATTAAGATAATCATATATTGTCTTTCTTGTATTCTACTCTCTGTATCTTCCCCTCTTTCCATTATGTGTACTGTAATGTCTATAAGTAATGTCCACTTTTTTACAATATGGGTAGATGAAGCTCCCCTCCCTCCCTCCCTCCCTCCCTCCTTTCCTTCATGGGCCATAATGGGCCAAACCTTTGGCCATTTAGTAATAGACATATTTATGAATTGCCCAGCACCAAAGCACAGATTTACAACTAGTCCTACTTATTATGAATAAATGCTATTTCTAATATTTGTCCTACTTAAATAATCATTATTACAGCCAGTAACTTTTTGGGTTGATTTTTCCAGCCTCTGCAATTGTATGCTTATCATTTTAAATATATAATTTTGTTAAATTCCCTCAAAATAAAATATAATGGAAAAAGAAAAGTTACAAAAAGCAAGAGGAAGACGAATTAAATTGTAACAGGAAACGCAAATTTGTAGGTTGTCCACTCCTTACAGACTTACAGCAAGGAAGTGGAAAAGTAAGTTTCATAGATTAAACAAGCTTTATTAAGAAAAATGCAAAATCTCTCTCTTTTCCTTTCCCAGAGCTTTGTTCTTTGTCAATGAATCTTGTCTGAAGCAAACCGTGATCAATTTTTGACTAATCCAAAAAGAAATGAGCAGACTCAAATTCAGAGGTGCTATCTGTGCTGGGGTAGATCCATTTCTGATGACGCTTGCAAACCTGCTCCTTTACAAGCACCCTTGCTGATTTTCTTTTATGTTCCAGCAACCGGTCTCCCTAGCTGAAATCCCTCTTCTCCCTTGCTTGTTCATCTTTCCCTTGTCATTTGGCTGTGCAGCCCCATAACCTTCTCCCCTCCCCTTGCCTTGATCCTATAAATATAACTCGTGCCCTAGATTTCTCCTGTCACTGTGTCAGCTCAAGCTTTTGGTGCATCAGTCACCGGTGCGTGGTCCATTCATCACTGGGGCTGAGAAATAGGGTACAGTTCCAGGTGTACACAAAACCTTGATGCAGCTGACGAAGAATAGGTAAAAGTAATGCTTCTAGATCATTGACCTGAGCTTTGCCCTGGATTCTATAGATTTCAATACCAATGTCCTATGACTGAAGAACGGGGTGCTTCTTACAATGGCCAGGAAAAGAAATGATTATTTCGGGACTCAAGAGATGTCTGCTTATAAGTTAATTGGAAACTCCAGTGGCAAAATGTTGTCCCATTTCTAATCAAAAGTCTGTGTTAACTGAGTCATAGCTGACTGAAGATGTTTCCAGAAATCAACAGAGAGGACAACAACTGTGAAGAATGAAAGACCTGCAAGTGGATCTCTTTATTTATTTGAATCTCTTTATTTATTTATTTATTTAGTTTGTCAAACATGTACGAGATAACAGGTGTAAGTATAAACATGGACATAAGCACAGGAAATGAGTACAAATAAATGGGGACAGTAGGACAGGGACAGTAGGCACGCTGGTGCACTTATGCACGTCCCCTTTACAGACCTCTTAGGAATGGGGTGAGGTCCACGGTAGACAGTTTAAGGTTAAAGCTATGGGGGTTTGAGGAAGTAACAACGGAGTCAGGTAGAGCATTCCAGGCATTGACCACTCTGTTGCTGAAGTCGTATTTTCTGCAATCGAGTTTGGAGTGGTTTACCTTGAGTTTGTATCGATTGTTTGCCAGTGTATTATTGTGGTTGAAGCTGAAGTAGTCATTGACAGGTAGGACATTGTAGCAGACAATTTTGTGTACTATGCTTAGGTCAGACCGTAGGCGGCGTAGTTCCAGGTTGTCCAAGCCCAAAATTTCAAGCCTGGGGGCATAAGGGATTCTGTTGTGAGCAGAGGAGTGGAGTACTCTTCTTGTGAAATACCTCTGGACCCGCTCAATTGTATTAATGTCCGATATACAGTTTTTTCTTTGGAGAAGGAGAGATTGGGAGATTGCTCATGAGTGCTTGGGAAGGCAGTTCTTCAAGGGGAAACTGTAAAACAATGGTCTCCTGTGGGTTTGAGTGCCAGGAGGTGAGGGAGATGACATCTTTCTTCTCAGCAGCAGAGGTGGGTTGCTGCCAGTTCGGACCGGTTCATTAGAACCGGTAGCGGAAATTTACCGCTGCTCACCGAACTGGCAGCAAAGACTGGCGGTCCAGGCCCCTGAACTGGTCCTCCAGTCGCCGCAGTTTGAAAAATAACCCTCTGCGCATATGCAAAGGCATCTGCGCATGCACAGAGGGTCATTTCCGGGTGTTTTGCATGACGCCATGGGGGTGCGTGCACAAGCGAAGCGTGCGTGCGTGCGCAAAACGCACACTTCCATCACGATCAGAACCAGTAGGGAAGGTAAGTAGAACCCACCCCTGCTCAGCTGTGATGGAGCCTTCATAATGACACAAAGCCAATTGAATGTACCTTCTAATCAGAGTTGGAAATGTTCAGTTTAACTCTTTGATGGATATTAGAGACCTTGTAAATGGCAAGCTTAATTTGACACCTGGTGAGTTTTATCTTCTTCAAATTTAAGAAATTTTAAACAACATACGTTTGGCAAAAAGAAAAAAAAGATTTAATAAAGTTTTGCACTGGGACACCACAGCAATTTGGAATATTGGTTATTTTTGCTGTAAGATTCGAAAAACAAGTGTAGGATTAACTAATGCACTCATGAGAAAGGATTGAAATGGAACTAAACCTATATTAGGAAGGTAGCAAATGGACACTAGAGAGAACTATAGGACCAGGCAGAAAAGAGCTAGAACGGCTGAACCAGCTAAATCTTTAAAGAATCTTTTACAAGATATTAATATCTTGTAAAGCATACAAATTTCAATGGATAAACTCTTAGAAGGTGATGAGAGAAACATTTTGCCTGATAAAGACATTATGTAATTTGAAGGCATGGAAGATCACAAAATTTAGATGACCAAAATGAGAACAAAAAAGGAAAAATCAAGAAAAGGATTTTATTTTGGAACAAGAAATCCTGGAAGATGCCTTTTTATGGGGTTTATAAAGTAGGCTGGTGAAAGTTTTGGAGACCCCATTTAAAAGCCAAAGAGTGATGCAGATCAAATCCTGTGCTGATGACATAGGAGTGGTTTAAAGGACAAGGCTATGCAGAGAAAAAGAAAGAATATACATTTGAAATATTGGATCCATTTGTTTGATATTTCTACTAACTCCTAATGGTCTTTGTGCGGAACTAGGATTGAAAAAAATGATGATTTCTGGATTGGATGTAGATAAAAGTTGGGCGATTGACAGAACAGAGGTTTTATCTGTAACTCCAAAAGAGGATGAAAACTATTATGAATTTAGTTTATGCTCCGTGCGATGAAGTTTGGAAGCCAATTCTTTATGATGGTTTTCGTTGCCTTTTTCTTTCCCCTTCTACTTTTCCTTTCTTTCATTTTTTTTTCTTTTTTGCACCTCCTGAAGTTTTTTCCCCTAATTTAGTTTGTATTAGTTTTTACTATGTTTATTAAAAACTTCAATAAAATTATTAACAGAAAGGGTCTGCATTAAATAATGCTTATTGGATGTTGAAATATGGCAGGAAGCCCATGTAAATGCATGTGCAAGGCCCTTGAATATCAGACAAATTCATTATGATGAGTGCTATTACAGTGAATACCAAATGAGTTCATAATGACGGGACAATGAAAGTGTTACCGATAGATTTTATTTCTGTAACAAATCCTCCGTATAAGGGTCCCTTCCGGTAGCATTAATTCCAATAGAAAAGCTGCATCTGTACATTAGCATTGTCGGGTAAATTATGGCTTTGAAGAGCTTGAACAATACAGTTTTGCTATCTAGTTCATCTTTTTCTTTAAAAAAATAAAATAAAAAGGAAAGGAAGATATAAGCACAGTGTGTCCTTAAAAGTGCCACGACTAGTTTAAAAGGGGCAGCACTTTATTTTTAAGTGTCCAATTGTTAGGGATTCGTTTAATATTCATTGCAATAATACTAATACAATAGAACGGAATGAATACGGAATTCATTTGGTATTCCTGCGGATGCGATAAGTTCTTCGACGAGATCGCCACTCTAAGTCAGCATTAGTTTTAGCCTTAGTTAATGGGTACTTAGAAGAAAGTGCAGATGACTCAGTTTCAACCCTTAGACGTTTAGACTTTATAAAAGAAGTTTTCAGAAAAGCAGTCGCTGAATCAGAGTATCTGTTGAAGAGCTTTGGTTTAAGTCAGTTAGAAGAAGCCACGGGAAAGAAATTGCAAAAAAAAAAAAAAGAGTTTGATTTGGGGGTGCTTTGTATCAAAGCCTGTCCCCCAGTGGTGAAATCCAATTTTTTTTACTACCGGTTCTGTGGGCGTGGCTTGGTGGGCGTGGTGTGGCTTGGTGGGCATGACTTTGTGGGCATGGCAGGAGAAGGATACTGCAAAATCTCCATTCCCACCCCACTCTGGGGCCAGCCAGAGGTGGTATTTGCCGGTTCTCCAAACTACTCAAAATTTCCGCTACCGGTTCTCCGAACTACTCAAAATGTCCGCTACCAGTTCTCCAGAACCTGTCAGAACCTGCTGGATTTCACCCCTGCTGTCCCCACCCCTCCACACTTGTATTAAGATTTGTGAAATTTCCTACAATCAAGTCATAGTTTGGGGTGAAACTATAGCAGACTATGTCAAGACCTACTGAATCTGACCAAGCATTTTAGAATGTTGAAATCTTGGAGAGGTTTTGTCCAACTTTTAATTACAGGAAGTCCTCGATTTATGGCCACAATGGAGCCCAACGTTTCTGATGCTAAGTGAGACACATGTTAAGTGAGTTTTGCACTATTTTACGACTTTTCTTGCCACAGTGATTGAGTGAATCACTGGAGCTGTCAAGTTAGTAACCCGGTGGTTGTTAAGCGAATCTGGGGCTTCCCCGTTGACTTGTTAAGAAAGTCACAAGATCACATGACCCTGGGACACTGCAACCATCATAAATAGGTGTCAATTGCCAAGCGTTTGAATTTTGACCACGTGACCATGGGGATATTGTAACGGTCATAGGTGTGAAAACTGCTAATAAGTCATTTTTTTTCAGTGCCGTTGTAACTTCAAATGGTCACTCAATGCATTGTTGTAAGTGGAGGACTACCTATATACATTGCCTCTATGAATTGCATTTATTTTTTCCCTGGCTATCTCTAGCTCCTAGTGCTTTCGATATAAAGTTGCATGTAGTGCAGCGGTGGGTTGCTCCTGGTTCGGCCCGGTTCAGCGAACTGGTAGCGGTGGCGGGAGGCTCCGCCCACCCATCCGGGACGCTTTTGCGCATGCGCAGAAGTGTCACGCGCACGAGTGAACTGGTAGCGATGGGATTTAGAACCCACTACTGATGTAGTGCTACAGCTAGACCTGACCACTGGAGATCTAATCGATTTTCCTATGATGGGAAAACTGTGAACAGGCGATCAGTGTACCTGAACAAGCTGATAACTTTTGACAGCCAACCTGATTTCCCTTTTTATGCCTCTTTGGTTTGATCACTTGGAATAGGCCTATCCCTGCTCCTAAAGGTATCCCCATCACTCACCACAGAAGTGTTGCAATATGTCAGTTGGTTGCCCCGGTAGTCAAATATTCTTCCTTCTCTGCACTCCCAGGAAATTAATCTCGTTTCTTTCCACATATGGATAGCATTTGCCTCTTCATCTTTAAACTGAGCATGGACTGGACCACCTGATTTCTTAACCACCAGAGTCCACATCTGGCTTTCCAACGTGATGGAAATAAATGGAAGAAAATGCTTTTTCCATCAAAGACTAATTGTAGGAACTGGGTATTGCTAGTCGAGAGAAAAGAGGGACTAGGAGTGACATGGTAGCAGTATTCCAGTATTTGAGAGGTTGCCACAAAGAAGAGGGGCCCAACTTATTTTCCAAAAGGACCACAAGGCAAGACAAGAAACAATGGATGGAAACTAAGGAGAGAAGCAACCTGGAATTAAGGAGAAACTTCCTAACAGTGAGAACAATCAACCAGTGGAACAGCTTATCTTCAGAAGTTGTGGGTGCTCCATCACTGGAGGTTTTTAAGAAAAGATTGGACAGCCACTTGTCTCAAATTGTATAAGGTCTCCTGCTTGAGCAGGGGGTTGGGCTAGAAGACCTCCAAGGTCCCTTCCAGCTCTATTATGATTGATTGATTGATTGATTGATTGATTGATTGATTGACTGACTATGGACTTTCAACTTTTCCTTTCCCCCATGCCCAATTTTATTCCTTCCTGTTGGAATCTGGTAAAGTCTATCCCGACATAGAGTTTCACCAAATCATTTTTGAATTTCCAAAATATGATGGCGTTTCGGGACATTAACTAATTAACTGGACTGGAATTAGCAGGAAAAGAAAGAAAGACTCTTTAGGAAGAATCCGATGTACTCTTAGCAATCATTAAGATGTGTTTACATGCCCCACACTACATGAAAAGAGGGGTAAGAAACGGGTGGGGAAAAGGGAGGATGGAAACACATCTTAAAACCGAAATTCCAAAACTGGCCAATTCCCACGTTTCTAGTTACTGTCCCATCAAGAATTAATGCAATCTCATGCACACACCATTACTGAAAAATTCTCCGCTCTTTTTTGCCAAGTGTTCCTATATAACAATTTTATCACGAGGCTGACAGCCGCCATAAAAATTCCAGCCATTCTATATCAACAGCCCTCTTTGTACTAAGTTATTAAACATTAAATTTTTATTCGTCATTTGTATTCTGTTATGCAAAATAAGCTCCTTGATAAGATGTGTCTTCTTAATTGGGCCCTTGATGTTTCTTGGATCCGAGTTGTCAGATTAACTGGAGGAAGAGCCTTTGCGATGAAGCCAGCTCTGCACCAGGAGACCAATAGCTTTGTAACAACGATATTAAGTTAGAGGGGCAAAATGGAGGGCATTGCTAGGCTCAGGTGAGACTCTACATCTGTGCATGTCTTCTGCTGAAGCACTTTTCTCATAGCATCAGCAAGGCTGATGGAAATAGATTTGTTTGTTGTTTACAGCGTACAGCTGTGGCCGGGGCTGCATGGGAGTTGTATAAGATTGAAGCAAATTTGTACTGAGACTAAAATACTCCAGCTTTCTCTCCAGTCAGCAGTCTCCAGAATCTTATTGTCGAAAACTTTATCCAGTTGGAACACTCCCGGGGGCCATGTTCATCTGCAGCTGCCCCGTTCCGTCTCTCGCCGCCTGTCCCAACTTCCCGGCGTATTAGTTGCCTAAAGGAGGACTTTCGGCAGTAGGCATGTAAAGCCACACACTCAGAAAAAGAAGAAAAAAAAGGGGGGGGGGAATGTTTCCATTGGTCTTCATCGTTGCAAAAAGAGCCCCATCTCTTCATTGCAGGTTTGGCTTGCAGCTTCTGCAATTATCTTTTTTTTTTCTCTCTTCATCTTTTTTGGCTCTCGGTTTGAGAGTCCTCCTGGTCTGCACTTTTACACACACACACATTCACACAAAGGGATGCATCCATTGCCCATAATGCTGTTTGATTGACTGATCGCCCATCTCATGGTTCAGGCAACTTTGGGTGGCTAGATTATAAACATGGACCAGAGTTGTCTTTTGACTTAGAGCAATTTGAGGATTGCAGGAGTGGGGTCTGGATGGGGAAATAACTATGTCTCGCTTACCTGAGGAAGGATCATTCTACTGGGGAGGTGCAGAAGGTATTTCCATATTGTGAGTTTTCCTACCGATGGAGAAGTGTGAAGTGTTTCTTCTTCCAGAATCATGAAAAATAAAAGCCTCCTCTTCCTCCTCCTGCTCCTGCTCCTGCTCATCCTCCTCCATTTCCATCTCCATCTCCATCTCTCTTCTCCATCTCTCTTCTCCATCCTCATCATGAAAAATAAAAGCCTCCTCCTGCTCATCCTCCTCCATCTCCATCTCCATCTCTCTTCTCCATCCTCATCATGAAAAATAAAAGCCTCCTCTTCCTCCTCCTGCTCCTGCTCATCCTCCTCCATCTCCATCTCTCTTCTCCATCTCTCTTCTCCATCCTCATCATGAAAAATAAAAGCCTCCTCCTGCTCATCCTCCTCCATCTCCATCTCCATCTCTCTTCTCCATCCTCATCATGAAAAATAAAAGCCTCCTCTTCCTCCTCCTGCTCCTGCTCATCCTCCTCCATCTCCATCTCTCTTCTCCATCTCTCTTCTCCATCCTCATCATGAATAATAAAAGCCTCCTCCTCCTCCTGCTCATCCTCCTCCATCTCCATCTCCATCTCCATCTCCATCTCCATCTCTCTTCTCCATCTCTCTTCTCCATCCTCATCTTTCTTCTTCCTTCTCCCTTCTCCCTAGAGTCTATAGTTCATGGTAGAAGTCTACGTACTTTTCCAGAAAAGGTTTTCTACCTACCTATCCTCTCCAACCCTCCTATTGGCTTATCTTTTCTTGCATTTTTAAAAATTCGACAGACTGCCTGGATAGGCCACCACTACAAGGATGCAGAGCTGCAGGACCAAGCTGGGAGAAGCGATGTGTGATGCAAATGTCTTGTGATGCCAATTGTAAGGCACATGGGCATCACTTTACACACTACACAATGCCCCCGGTCTTGCATTGTTCTGGAGTGCGAGGAGGCACTTCTGAAAATGGCATTGTTGCAGTACAGCAGGGGTACAAACTCAATTTCATTGAGGGCCGCATCAGGGTTGTGTTTGACCTTAAGGGGCCGGGATGGGCGTGGCCAGGGTGAGCATGGCCAGCTTGATGTCACTCATGCCTGGGGCGCCTGTGGTGGCCCAAGGGCTCTGCCAACGAAAATGGGCTCCCCAGCTCTGTTTTCAGCTGCAACGGCCTCCTGCAACTCTCTGCCAGCGAAAACGGAGCTCGGGAGGGCCGCACGTGGCCCTCCCGAGCTTCGTTTTCTATGGCAGAGGCATCGCGAGCCGGTACTTCGCTGTTTCCAGGGCGGCCCCATGGGACAGATCTAAGCACCCTGCGGGCCAGATCCAGCCCACGGGCCTTGAGTTTGGCACCCCTGCAGTAGAGAGAGATTCAGAAAAAAACAATATGCTGTGAATTGTACTTCTCAGCTCCATCTCCATGTGTTTGGGTCTGGAAAGTTAAGACATCAATGCTGTGAGACTATAGCAGCTGAACTTTAGAAGCGTTTACAGTCTAATGATGTGGGGCTCCAATCTCTTGTTCTAACACCTGAGGTGAACATTGGTTATGTGTCTTATAAACCTTCCTTAAAACGTGCTGTTAAATTGCTATTAATTTTTTTTCTAAGTCCATTCACATGCAGTTCTTTTGCAAATTTGGAAACAGATGCAATCTGAATCCTCCACTTCTTTTTGAAATCTGGTAGTCTTGTGAATGCTTGCAAGATGTAGCGGTATCAGGTGGCGTTGAGAAGCCTGAAGTGAAAACTTTCAGGATCGTGACTTACTTTGCAGACACCTGCTGCGGCATTTCTGTGCCTATCATTCTCTCATTACCAGCAGGTGCCATCATGATCATATGAACACTGTCAATCATATTTTCTTTTTTTAAAAAAAGCTCCTTTGCAGAACAATCCACATTTTAAAAGGAATTTGCTTGATAGCAGTGCATTAAAATGTTAATGGCATTCAGAGCAGGTGTAGTAAAATTCAAAGATTTTGAATTCGGAATCAATGAATTCCTGGTTTGTTTATTTATTTATATCCCATCTTTATGATGATGATGATGATGATGATGATGATGATGATGATGATGATGAAGAAGAATTCAAGGTGGCAAACATACTACTATTCCCTCCTCCTATGTTCCCCACAACAAGAACCCTGTGAGATGGATTGGACTGAGAAAGAGGGATTGACCCAAAATCATCCACCTGGCTTTCCTGGGTAAGGTGAGACTAGAACTCTCAGTCTCCTGGTGATTGGCCCAAAGTCATCCAGCTGGCTTTCATGCCTAAAGTGTGACTAGAACTTACTGGTGATTGGCCCAAAGCCACCCAACTGCTTTCATGGCTAAGGAGGAACTAGAACTCACTGTCTCCTGGTGACTGGCCCAAAGTCATCCAGCTGGCTTTTATGCCTAAAGTGGGATTAGGACCCGCATTCTCTGTTTTCTAGCCCAGTGCCTTCACCATCAGAACAAACTAGTTTTAATGGATAAACATCCCTAGGAATGAAGAAGTTTAGCCTATATTCTTATAGTTGGCTTTTTTTTTTTTTTGCTCCCAAAAGATCCTAGTCACCAACAATATTAGCAAGAAGCAAGTCTTGTCCTTCCCCAGTAATAATAATAATAATAATAATAAACTTTATTACTGTCACAGACCAGCAGTAGACAAGAATAATCACTTTACAATAGTGGTAAAAGATATTACTGATAATAATAAGTAATAACATCCATAATAATAAAATACAAAGTATCAAACAGTATGGTCCTTGCCCTTGTTTACATGGTGGGAGAGCGGGTAAGTATGTGTGTAAATATAGATATCTACGAAAAATTGGTGCAAATAAACATCTTTAATTCTGTAATCAAATTTTCCTTGTGGTCATTGCAGCTGCACAGAATTTTGCTACTGCACGCGTGGTAGCTGGGTTTGAGTCCCGGATGAGATAGTCTACATAAAACCTGTCTGCCCACACACACACACACACACACACACACACACACACACACACACACACACACACACACACACACACACACTTATAGCAATGTGGAAAATCTTAGAAAAAGGCTGTTTCTGTTTCTACAGCACATCTCGAAACAACTGTGTGAGCATGATCTATCAGTCTTATGTAGGCCAGTGTGTGTATGTGTGTGTGTGTGTGTGTGTGTGTGTGTGTGTG
>QLTV01012195.1:1633991-1660864 GCA_003457575.1 Thermophis baileyi
AAATTGCCTTGTTGGGCAAGGTGCCCGGGTTCTAATCCCATAAGGGTGTGGCTAGCTGATGAGAGCTAAATAGCTTGAAATAGATCTATACTAGTCTCCCTTTATTTATGTAAAAATATTATATATATATATATATATATATATATTTTATGGAAGCTAATTTAAACTTGGGATTTTCTGATTGGTAACTGGATCTTATGGCCACAGGGTTAACTTTGCAAGCAACAGTTCCTGTCTCAGGTTATGGATGACTAGAAATATATGAATATATGAATCAAACTACTTGATCATCTTCTTTGTCCTTGAATCTAAGAGACACGTAACGTAACAGCTTATAATAGAAAAATACTCTCCCCCCCCCAAAAAAAGAAAAACACCACACCACCTCTTAATAGAATTGAGAAACCCACCCAGTTCTGTAGGAAGCATGTCAGAAGTTAGTTGTTAATTTTATGCATAAGTGGCAAGCATGTCCATTTGTCAATGTATTTTGGAAGCATGCATCAAAGATTATTTATGTAATAATGGGAAAGATGCTAAGATTTGACCTTTTCCCCAAAGGTGCTTTTTGAAAAGGCAACTGGGCTTTGTTTTTCCTTGAAGATATTTCACTTCTCATCCAAGAAGCTTCTTCAGTTCTGACTGAACTTCAGTCAGAACTGATGAAGCTTCTTGGATGAGAAGTGAAATATCTTCAAGGAAAAACAAAGTCCAGTTGCCTTTTAAAAAGCATCTTTGGGACAACCATGACCTGGATGACTGAGAAGCTCCATAGACTTTTGATCCTTTTATGAGCCTGATGAATGGTTTGAAAAGCAGTGCTACACGACAAAGTGCATCTCAGTGAGTACCTTCCCGGTGTATCACTGAAAAGCTGAGGAAAAATAAAAAAGTTAATTGCATGATGGTTAAAGATGCATGATGGTGGTGGCGCAGTGGTTAGAATGCAGTATTGCAGGCTCATTTTGCCAACTGCCAGCAGTTCGATTCTCACCAGCTCAAGCTTGACTCAGCCTTCCATCCTTCCAAGGTCTGTAAAATTGGATTGTAATATGCAGACTCTGTAAACCACCTAGAAAGGGCTGTAAAGCACTCTGAAGCGGTATATAAGTCTAAATGCTATTGCTATGGTTAAAGGCTGAGATTCAAAACAGCATTCTAAGTAATAGAAACGGGGAGGAAGGATTAATAGGTGTAATACAATTTTTTGAAGCTGTCAGCCAATACTTTTGGACATAGTGAAGAAAGTTTTTTTTTTTAATGTTTGGGCCTGGGATTGCATTGAGACAAATCCCACCTAAATAAAGGGAGGTTTCTTCTTCTATCATCATGATCTGGCATGGCAAAAGTCACAACCGATGTCCATTTCTTGGTATCTTCACGCCTTGTCTCTGTGACTAATCTTCCTCCTGCAGTTTCATCATCTAATTATATCATTCCTCACTCATCATTCGAATTGGCCGTCCTTCTGGATAATTTATAATATTGGGCGGATTAAATCTATGAACCCGGGGAAGGCAACATTTTTAAGGCAATAGATCCATTTGAAAGTTGAGGACATATTCTTGGTGCTGTCACAAAATGACAGCTATGATGGATGTGGCCCGGCCCAACACATCCATTTATTTATTTTCTCGGTAGAAAAATAACTTGTGCAGATATTGCAAGAAATAATAGCTGTTGTAAATGGCATGTCCAGAGCGGTTTGTATAACCAGAGGAGGTGGAGTTGGTGACGACGATGATACAAAGAAATATTCTTACTGAATTGGCTTCACTTTTTGAAGCAAGGTAAATTGATGTTCCAAAGAAATTGGAGAAAGTAGTCTATTTCTATTCTAAAGTAGTCTATATGTCTCATTTTGAGAATGATTTCTTGCTTTACAAAGGGTCAGGAAAAAAATTGCAATATGGCAGGGGGTGTCAGGCGGGAAGAGACAGGACCACATGATAAATTGCAGCTAAGTTGATCAATTGCTCATGCCTTTACACAAAAATTTAGTCAACTAATGGTCAGTGCTAAATTAGTGCCAGATAAGAGTAACAGAATTCAAGAGGGTTGAACTTAGATCCTTTATGAGAACATCATGACTCTGCCCCAAGGTTCTGCCATACTTCTGCTACAGGTGTTGTCAATCTTTTGGTGATGAAGACTGCACTTAGGAGTTCATAGTGGAGGGGAGTTAAGTTCATGAGTGGGATAGGTTTGGGGAAATAATATAAGAGATGACAAGGCTGAACCCAAGGGACAAGTCAAGTACATCACCAATTTAGAGTTCCTTTATGCCCACAAGAAATCTGAGTCCAGACATCCTTGAATTCCATTGACTCTTATCTACCACCAATTTGCTTTGAACTTTAATACCCTGTTTCCCCCAAAATAAGACATCCCCTGATAATAAGCCCAATCGGGCTTTTGAGTGCATGGCAATAAGGCCAAGCACTTATTTCAGGGTTCCAAAAAATATAAGACAGGGTCTTATTTTCGGAGAAACACAGTAGTTCAGATTCTTGTAGAGAGATAGCATGGAATAAACTTATACTCATTTGAACAACACTGGTTCCTGATTTCTTGTGCCTGATATTAATTTTTAAGAGTGATGTAAACCACCTAACCAACTGCCATTGGGGCAGTAGAACCTCCAAGACCACTCCCACTAACACTGACAAGGCAAGCCATTAAAATATAAACTGAGAGCCATCCCCAGTCCTTATTAGCACTGATAATGTTACCTAGTTTGGGTAATGAAATGTCTGTAAAACAATTGAGCTCAGAGAGCCCCAAGGACCACTCATAAGAGCCAGGGGTGGGATTCAGTCGGTTCGGACCGGTTCGGGCAAACTGGATGTTAATTTTAATCTGGTTTGCCGAACCGGTTGTTCCAAGGACTCGCTGACCCCGCCCACCCTGCCCCTCCCCTCCCAGGAGTCTCCACGCGGCCTGTTTTGGATGCCAGGTAAGTGCAGGGCATGCACGGAGGCTCTGGGAGGGCGAAAAATGGGCCTACTAGAAGTACCGGAAGTCCGGAAATGGGCCTGTTTCCGGCCTCCGGAGGGCCTCTGGAGCCCGGGGGAGGCCAATTTCCCCCAAGGACTTGTGCAGAGTAACCTCTGCTTCTGAAGGCTTGCACAGTGAAACGTAATGTTGCAGTAGATATGAGTAATGATTCAGTCAATACACAGATACGTTAAAGAGTATAAAAGTATTTTACTTAAAGAGATAGCACAGTCCAAATAACAGTCTGAATCATACACATTCTATCAGTCAGTATTCAGAAGTACAGCAGTCTTTTTAACAGCCTTTCTTTGTCTTAATCAGCAATCAAAGATACTCTACTATCACAGATAGCGAGCTACACACAGAGCTTACTTTCAGACACGAAGTCACTCAGCAATGAATCAGCAAAAGAGAGAGAACTAACCATGTTCTCTAGCTCCCTCTTATGGCCGTTACTGCCAGTCAGAATGCACCAATGCATTTAAAGCAATATTACATATATACATTAAACAGTGATTTGTGGCTTGTTTATATTAACCAACCCAACTGTTTGGACAGAGTCCTAACAGCCTCCATAGCCTGGGGAGGGCAAAAACACCCCCCCCGCCGCCTTGGTGCAGGAGGCCTAGTAGGCCATGCCCCCATGGCCATGCCCACCCAGCAACCAGGCAGTGAAACTGTTGCTAAAATTTTCAATCCCACCCCTGAAGAGCAATGTGCCTAATTCTATTTTCCAAAGCACCCGAAGGCCAGACAAGGAACAATGGATGGAAACTGATCAAGGAGAGATTCAACCTAGAAATAAGAAGAAAGTTTCTGACAGTGAGAACAATCAACCAATGGAATGGCTTGCCTTCAGAAGTTGTGGGTGTTTCATTACTAGAGGCTTTCAAGAAGAGACTGGACAGCTACTTGTCAACAATGGTATAGGGTCTCCTCTTTCAGCAAGGAGTTGGACTAGATGACCTACAAGGTTCCTTCCAACTCTGTTAATCTGCATTCTGTATTCAGAATTAAAACCGTGAGTCTTCATGCCATTAATTTTCAGCAACCAGAATTAAAGGGTGCTCCAGAGACTTAAACAGGGAGGCTTGGAGCCACATAAAGCTCTGGGGCCAGATGTTACTCTCCTCTGACATACTGACCCCACATCTGCCAGGAGCAACTGGCTTTTTAAACCAGGTTCCAAGCAATTTTAATCACAATTAAGCCCAGTCCCAAGTACTCAAGTCAATAATGACTGCAACCCCTTTGGAAGGGAAGGGGGCAATTCATCTTAGTAGGACAGGTATGGTAATCCTACTAAACAACAGGTAATATAACCTAGGTTTTGTTTTATTTCACAGCCCTGTGCACCCAGATTGAGGTTGACACTCGCTGACCACTACGGCTGATTATCTCCCTTTAGCACATAATGTTTTGCACCAAGCGAACGTACTCTCCCAAACCCCTAAATTGTATTTGGACAAAGAATAATTGAACATCAGACAGAATAACAAATGCCACGGTCAAGTTTGCTTTGTGGGTTTATCGTGTTGTATTAACATGATAGAAATATGAATACTTAAATCTTATCTCAGGTATAGTTTATAACTGCATTAATCATTTACTGTATTATATATTTTTCATGTCACTAAGATGGTGAGGAAAAGATTCAATTTTCCAAGTGCAGTCAGCAAAAGCACTTCAGATAAGCTAAATGCATTGCATTAAACAATTCCAATGTAGTTTTTCCCCCCCCTCTGTTTCTCTCCGAGAGACTTTGCAACAGAAAAAGGAAGCATATATCAAGTAGGAATAACCTATATATTTAGGGTCTTTTTTCCCTCCATTAAAGATTTTCATGATGTATTTTCCATGTTCATAGAAATCAGATAAATAAAGTTACCAAGTTTGCTACTAAACAGGTAGGAAGATCCAATCAAAAAGACAACTTCTGCAAAGCTCTGTTTCTTCCTTATAAACTTTAAAATACTTTCAGAAGGATTGCAGGAAGAAATGGAAAGGCAAATAAATTTTTCCAGATATCTAGCTGGAGAAGAATGGATATTTGATAGTTTATTTTTATTAGTAACCTATATGAACATTAATCCAGAACTCAAAAGTCTGAGCAATCCATGTTTGCAGAGAGTGAAGCCAACAGAACTAAACCAGGGTTTAATAAGTACGCTTGGATGCTCAATCAGGCAGTCAAGATTTAGGGGAAAGATTAACCTGCTGCATAAATTAATGGGCAATAGATGTCAACTCTACCCTTCAGGTTTCTACCCACACAGACTTTTCCCCATTCAAGAGAAGAAAACATATGTGAGCTTTGGATTCACAATTCAGAAGGATTCAGGGACCCAAGTAAAGTACCAAATGCTGTGGTAGATACATCGATGCATGAGGCCATTTGTTTTTCTCAGCCCCTTTTTGACGTCAAGAAGTGATTTTTTTTTTCTTCCCAACTGCAAAATCTGTGGACTTCATAATCTTCCAGTGACAGTCTTCTGCTTAGTGATGAATGATGAGAATCCTTTGAGTCTCTCCACCATACATATGCATGGCCTCACATCAGTAATACTTGACTTTCTGCAGAGCTCCTGAACACATATTTTGGATGAAAAGTAAAGTACTCCAAAGCAAGCTTTCCTTTCCTCAAACTCTTGTTACGTTAGCAAGTCTGTTTCATAAGAATAGAATAGAATAGAATTTTTTATTGGCCAAGTGTGATTGGACACACAAGGAATTTGTCTTTGGTGCATATGCTCTCAGTGTACACAAAAGAAAAGATAAGTTCGTCAAGAATCATAAGGTACAACACTTAATGATAGTCCGGGTACAAATAAGCAATCAAATCATAGTAGGAACCAGTCAATGTAAATTGTAAGGCTACAAGCAACAAAGTTACAGTCATACAGTCATTTGTGGGAGGAGATGGGTGATGGGAACGATGAGAAGATTAATAGTAGTGCAGACTTAGTAAATAGTTTGACAGTGTTGAGGGAATTATTTGTTTAGCAGAGTGATGGCATTCGGGGAAAAACTGTTCTTGTGTCTAGTTGTTCTGGTGTGCAGTGCTCTATAGCGTCATTTTGAGGGTAGGAGTTGAAACAGTTTGTGTCCAGGATGTGAGGGGTCTGTAAATATTTTCACAGCCCTAAGAGAGCCCTTAGTGGTTTTAATGTTTCCCCCCCCTCCATCCTGCATCTCTTGGTAATGTTTTTTTTTCTTTTGCTGTTCAAAAGCCAATTGTATCTGAATTCACAATGTTTTATGACTCAATGGGCTTGTTTACAGATTTGCTACTGAAAATTGAACTCTGTGGACCTCAGATGATATTTTGCTCCAAATTCTTTTAATTTTAAAAGAGGCTTCTAGTAGCTATCATCCTAGCCACAGATAACTGAGTTGTCTCTACCTTTGCCAAACCAGGATTAAAATCCTAAACTAGAATGCTGATTTGAGATGGGCAAAATAGTGGTTGGAATTGCTGAGCAGATCATTAGCGGGGTCCCTTGGTGGACCGTTCTTAGTGGTTCTTCTGCAACTTTAAAATTTGGAGTTTTAGTCTTCAGAAAAGGGAGGGGTTGCATTGGGCACTTTAAATCAACAGCATGCATGTCCCAGTAACAATCTTGTAATGATAGAATAGAATAACAGAGTTGGAAGGGACCATGGAGGTCTTCTAGTCCAACCCCCTGCTTAGGCAGGAAACCCTACACCACTTCAGACAAATGGTTATCCAATATCTTCTTAAAAACTTCCAGTGTTGGAGCATTCACAACTTCTGGAGGCAAGCTGTTCCACTGATTAATTGTTCTAACTGTCAGGAAATTTCTCCTTAGTTCTAAGTTGCTTCTCTCCTTGATTAGTTTCCACCCATTGCTTCTTGTCCTACTCTCAGGTGCTTTGGAGAATAGCTTGACTCACTCTTCTTTGTGGCAGCCCCTGAGATATTGGAACGCTGCTATCATGAACAATCATAAAAACATTTTGTTGCTCTTCTCTGCACTCTTTCTAGAGTCTCCACATCTTTTTTACATCGTGGCGACCAAAACTGGATGCAGGATTCCAAGTGTGGCCTTACCAAGGCATTATAAAGTAGTATTAACACTTCACGTGATCTTGATTCTATCCCTCTGTTTATGCAGCCTAGAACTGTGTTGGCTTTTTTGGCAGCTGCTGCACACTGCTGGCTCATATTTAAATGGTTGTCCACTAGGACTCCAAGATCCCTCTCACAGTCACCACTGTTCAGCAAGGTACCACATATGCTGTACCTGTGCATTTTGTTTTTCTTGCCTAAATGTAGAACCTTACTTTTTTCACCATTGAATTTCATTTTGTTAGATAGTGCATTCAAGTCTGTCAAGATCCTTCTGTATCTTAAGCCTATCTTCTGGTGGACCCAGCTCCTTCGTAGTTTGGAAATTCCTTGTTTACTTCCATGAGCAACAGTTATCAGGAAAGATAACCTTTTTCTACAAAAGAAAGAAAGAAAGAAAGAAAGAAAGAGAGAGAGAGAGAGAGAGAGAGAGAGAGAGAGAGAGAGAGAGAGAGAAAGAAAGAAAGAAAGAAAGAAAGAAAGAAAGAAAGAAAGAAAGAAAGAAAGAAAGAAAGAAAGAAAGAAAGAAGGCAGCAGGTTGTAGAGCAGAAAGGTGATGTGCAAGCACACAAATCACCACACAGCCACAAAAACTGCCAAAAAATAGCAACTCACAGCTGTGCACAGCAGGATAGAAAACATTAAACACATGTTAAATAACAAATAGGAGACCAAAGTATCACTAAAAATGGACTCTCCCCTGAATAAATAATGTAAATTGTTCCTTAATGATGAGATGGGTTGGCCCAGGTCATATAAAAATGGCTAAATTTACCACCCCTCTTTTCTCCCCCATCTCATGATGTTACTTCTCTGTTTTCAGGAAAATTCCCAGGTGATGAAATGCATCTGTAAATATTTATCTCTGTCACTTTCTTGACATGCTGTATGTACTGCTTGAAGTGAAAAGAACAGTTTTTAGCTCGGAACAAACAAATAAAATCAAGCTTTTTGGACTTGTGCTGGAGCCCATCCTCAGGGAATGTCTCTCTCACCAGAATACTCTCACCACATTCTGGTAGAGAGAAGTTCCCTGAGGATGGGCTCCAGCACGCGTCCGAAAGCTCAGAAGACTAAAACTCTGGTCCAGGTGACCGACTCAGATTGGATCCTGCAGCATTATCCTGGGACACCAATATTTGCCTTTCTTCACGAAATAAAATCACGTTATGCATCTGAATCACTTGGAATTTGGAGTGGTGAAACTACTACTGAACGCACTTAGAAAAGTTCTCAGTTCTCCCCCAAACTCCACTGAAGATGTTACCTAGCTTGGTAATGAAATGTTCAGAAAACCAACCCACAAGCTCAGAGAATGAACTTTCAACCTCAAAGTTCTTAGTTTTCTGGATTGATCATATGGGTTTAATAAAGTCTCTTCCCCCTCCTTTGCCCAATGTGATTCCTTCCAAAATCTTTTGAACTACAACTCCCATGTTCTAGGAGGATCTCATATACTCCAACGCACCTTAAGAAAGAAAGATAACTTGTGAAAGGCTCCAAAATTATCTTCTCTGATGCCATCTTTGGAATAGACTAGATTTGAGCTCTCCACATTCTTAGCCAATATGTTTATTGGCATCTAAAGCAGAAAATCCTGGAAATCTCTCTTCCCTTTCTCTGGCAATGGAAATGCCATCATAATAAAGTGCTAATGGCTAATAGCTCACAATCTGCTGCCTTTTCATGAAATTCCAAAAACAGCTCTCCAAGGTGAACCCATTTCTGAATGAAATGGTAGGCTGGCTGTCATTTGATCCTTCCTTCTGCCTTGTTCTACAGTTTTGAAGCTTAATGTGTTCTTTAGGGTTAAGTTTGGGTTCTGCCCTTGGCTCCCATTTCTGGAATCAACTCTAAATCTGGCAAATACACTAAAATCAAAGCATATCTGCTTCCTCTTTCCCACTGCCCACCCCCAACCACTCACATTCAATCCTTTCATTGCAAGACATTTCAGGAAAGGACTGAAAACTGGAAAAAGCAAGTGGGTCTGGAAGAGTAAAGGAAGCTCCTGAGCCAACATAGAATCAATATTATGGATTTAGTGATATATTTAGATATTTACGAAATGTAGACACAATTTCAGTCCAATTGGAGTGTAGGTAGTACATATAATAAAACATAACAGCAATACAGTAATCGTATGTATGTATGTATGTATGTATGTATGTATGTATGTATGTATGACTTCAAATCTCAGAATTCACCTTCCAGCATGGCTGCCTGGGGAATTTTGGGAGTTGAAGTCCACAGGTCTTAAATTTGCCAAGATTGAACATTCCTGTTCTAGAAGATCACAACATTAGCATCCTCGCCTTGAAGGGTAAGATGAACCCCTTCTGAGAATGAACACCATCAGGTTCCCTCCTGTCAGGAAGAGGAAGTAGAAAGGAAGGGGGGAGGATGAGAGGAGGGAAGTAGGAAAGAGGGAGAGAAGGAGAAAGAAGGTAGAGGGAAGAGAGGGAGATAGAGGGAGGGGAGTAGTATGAAATATTGATGGAAAACAGACGGGTAATAAAAGTATAAAAGGTGTAAAATTAGGATGTTTGCTTATGATATATTGAGTAATGTATAATTATAAATGCTTTGATATGATTTATGGTATATGTATGGATGTTTATGTGAATTTGGTGGGGGAAAAATTATATATATATAAAAAAGGTTCCCTCCTGTCACAGCTAATTTCAGGTGAGTTTTCTGATCATCCAGGTTGGACAGGCAGATGTTATCAGTGAAAGTAACTAACCATTCTCTTTCACACTCAGAAACATTCTGCCTTAGATATGAAGACCATGGTCCCTTATTTGACTAAAAGCCATACATAAGAGCACTGAAAGAGCACGTGAGATTTTGGAAGAGAAAAGAGATGCATCTGGAGGTAAAATCTGGAGGTAAAAGGAAGAGTGAAAGAAAGGTATGGAGACGAGATGGAAGATGCAATGAATCTCAAAAGTTACCTTGGGCCAAACTACATGTTAGCACTAGGTATTCTTGCAACTTATTTTTGTGGAGATTCAGGGAATGGAGCACTCATACATCCTTTCCCATCACATAGGGATAGATTTCTGGATCTTCTAAAAACTTTTGTATGTTTAATCCTAAAATTAAACAGTGGGGAGAGTGATGTAATGCTATGACAGCTCTTATAACATTGTCCATGTTTTGTAACTCTTTGTTTCACATCATTTAAGTTGAGTTTTGGATTCTTCAAGTTCTCAGTTTGCTTTGCCTGTATTTTTTTTTTTTTATGGATCTTCTACTGGGGGGAGGGGGATTTCACTTTCTCCACAGTAGCATCTAAGAAAGGGGACGTTCTACTACTTTTTATACGTGTCCAAACCTTCTTAACTGACACTTTAGAATTTCATCTTGAATTGTAGGTTGCTTGCTGCATCTCAGTCTAATTGTATAATTCTTGAGACAGTTATGGTATGTAGGCAGATATCCAGTATATACTACGAGCAACAAATTATGAACACTTCACGTTTTCAGTCTGCTTTGAACCGCACTTATGTTTCAGATCCATGAAGTCAGATTGGTTTTCACTGCAATATTTTGTTTCCTACATAGCCCCCACGTTATGATCCAAAGACAAAAGTGGCTTGACCAAGCCTCTTGTGGACTTCTGCTTTTGACCCTGGTTTCTGTTCTTCCATCAATGATCCAAGGTATTTAACCTGCTTAACTTTCTCTATATGAACTCAGTTGAGATAGACTGCAGACAGCGAACCATTGTTTGCTAAGCCATTGTTTTTGCTGGCATTAATTTTCAGATTGTATGAATGGGCAATGTTTCCTATATCATGCAAGGTCTCTGCATCGCTTTTTGCAAATGTTCTACTACTGTCATCAGCGGAAAAGAAACCAGTGGTGTCATAGGCTTCGTCATATGGTATCTTTTCCTTGTTGTCAAAAAGTTCTCTCATTACAGCCTTGTCTATGATACTGAGCAGCGGGGCCGAGGTTGTGCAGCCTTGCCTAATTCACATTTGAATTGAGCATTCTTCTGTACATTCATTTCCCTGTGCACTTCTGGAATGTACTGATAAAAGGAGAAGCCTTGAGAGGAATTAAATAGAAAAGAATGAGGAAATCCTGATTCTTATTTAACATGCTTTTGGAAGCTTCTCGCTGCTCTGGAGATGCTTCTTTTTAAGCTTCTCTACTTTGTGTTTGCATGAGCTGTGCTTGTATTGGTGTACCGATAGAGGAGAATATTTTGTAGCTCAGGGTTGAAAAAAGGAGTTCTTGGTGCTCTCTGAGCTTGCTTGTTTTCTTACAGATATTTCATTACCAAACTAAGTAACATCATCGGTGCTAATAGGGAGTGAGGTTGGATCTCAGGTTATATTCTAGAGCAGGGGTGTCAAACTCAAGGCCCGGGGGATGGATCCAGCCCACGGGTTGCTTAGAGCTGGCCAGTGGGGCCGCCCTGGAAACCGAGAAGGACCAGCCTGCGGTGCCTCTGCCAATGAAAATGGAGCTCGGGAGGGCTGTGTGCAGTTCTCTTGAGCTCCATTTTAGCTGGCAGAGGGTTGCAGGAGGCCATCGCAGCCAAACGGAGCTCAGGAGCCCATTTTCGCTGGCAAAGCACTTGGGCCACCACAGGTGCCCCTGACACGAGTGATATTGAGCTGGCTATGTCCCCCCTAGCCACGCCTCCCCCCCGAGGTCAAACACAACCCTGATGCAGCTCTCAATGAAATCGAGTTTGACATCCCTGTTCCAGAGGCTTGCTTTGTCGGTGTCGGTGGGAGTGGCCTTGGTAGTTCTTTGGTTGGGCTGTGTACTTAACAGTAAACATGTTTACTTGTTTGGCAGTTTCTTAATTGGATATTGTTTACTTCTTGATTGTTGGTCTGGCATTAATCTTGGTGTTAATCTCTGCTCATCAGGATAGTGATTGCTGGTAAGGAGGTATTTTGATCTTTTTCTTCCCCTTTTTGGCTTGTTGGTTGTCTCTTTTGAATGGTATGTAGATGTTGTTTGTGTTTATGCACCTGTTGATGGCTGATTGGTCAGAGTGACATGCTTCCAGGAATTCTCTAGCATTTTTGGACTTGACTTGGTCTAGGATGGTTGCACTTTCTCTGTTGAAACTATGGTTAGATCTGCCCATGTGTTGGGTAATGAAGGAGTTTTCATCATGTCTTCTGACTGTTTGTTGGTGTTCATGGATGCATTCTGGTAGCCCACCTAGTTGTAGTAGTATCTTCTCATGTCAATGAAAACTAATTATAGGTTGTATTTATCTGAAATGCATTCTAGTTTTCTCCAAGAATACATGGCTTGCATATAGATTGGGAGATAGAGAGATCATAAGCAAGAAGTTTATCCAATGTTATCATTTCTGCATTATTATTTTTTTAACATGCAGAGTATTTGGAATATGAAGAAGAATTTCAGTCACACAACTTTCCATTTTTATTTTTAAAGAGATAAGCTTTCTAGAAAAGCTATGCCACTTGTCTTCTTGGGTTTTTTTTTTAAAGAATACAAGTGTGTGAAATCAGTTTAAAAGAGGTGCTTAATATATTGGAAATATTCTAGTATATCTATTCCTCTCATTTCTTATGAATTCAGGTATCTAATATCTGTAGGTACAGTGCATGTGCAAAGCACAATACAGTGAAGCAATTTTATATCCACCAAGCTATCTGTTTTATGCATTTTATAGGCATCTCTTAATTGGTTGTCTGGATGGTTGGTTGGTAAATCCATGGATCCTCTTTTTGAATGGAAGAAAATTGGGTGGCATTGGTGGGATGTTTCTCATTGAATGAAATACCTACTAAATTTTTTACTATGTATAGTTTTCAGGCAGTGTTTATATAGTCATATGCTGTCAGTTGTGATATGAGAAACATGATTGACAGTACATAATGTATAAAGTCTAATGAAAAATGAGATTTTTGGAACCTGTAACCATCGAGCGGCCTTGGAAAGGTCTACACATATCCATATTTATATATCTTTATAGATACATTTAGATCTATAAATGAGATCAAAATGTGCTTAATCTGGGTATTTCAGGAAGACAAAAATGTCAATATTGGTTCATTTCAATCACATGGGCAACCTTTGCTTGACCTAGTTGAAGAATATACTTTCTCAATTTTTTTAGTGAGCCACTTGACCTGCTGATGGTAAATTCAGTGAAGGAAGCACTTCTGCAGTTAGAAATTTATTTTCTTGGAAATAAATATGACACTATCCCCGCCGACAATAAAACACGGTGGTTTTAAGACGGCTCCTAGCATAGAGCCCTTCAGAATGGCCCAAAAGGTTAACAAAATGCTAATTGTGATTTTTATGGTGGTGGGCTTTGCTAATTTTTCTGAGTACATTCTTTATAATCCTTAGATGGTCAAAAAAAAACTGTAAAGTCAACACTGAAGAGGTTAATGAAATTACAATTGAAATGGAGCCCTAATGGAAAACAAATTGCCAGCTGAGATTTTTTTTATTGCAGATATTTATTTAGATAGGATAAATATAAAAATGTTCATTTCCCTCTACTTTGGTTTTGCAGTAACTTACTATTGGATGCTTTGTTTGGTTTTATTTTTCTTTCTTTCTTTCTTTCTTAGAGAGAGAGAGAGAGAGGGAGGGAGAAAGAGCCTTTTTTCTATCTAATATTCCTTTTCTAACTCGCCCAACGTGATTCATTTCTCCCTACGTGATTCATTTCTTTAAGATCTTGTTTTATTTTTAAGTCATCAATTACTCAAACTTTGTTGGCCTATCTATTCCCTGCCATCTGGACCCCATACCTTATTTTAAAGCATGTTCAAATAATGACAACCTTCTTTTCTCAATTAATTTATGGGCTGCTGGGACCATTTTTCATTTGTTATCATGGACTTCCATTTGATCTTTCATATCTTCTTTCTGCATCTGAAACCACAGTGTATAAATCTTCCTCCCTAGCATTGTCATGGTGTCCAAGATATATAGGTATAACTCCCTATTAGTTCCACAAAACTGACCTTAATTTCTAAAAATGGTATCAGATGTGAATAAAGTTTGGTAAAATGATTTGTTTTGATTTACTTTAGACCACTTATCTTTGAATTTTTGCCTTACTTTTCTTTTATTGAATTTAGACAGTATAGTCTTCCCCATCCAGTTGCATGTTTATCCATTACCTTCCTGCCAATGTTGTACCTTAGAGAGATTGTACTGTGAGATTTTTGGTTGCTGAGAATAATAAAATAGTCTGTGGACATTCAAAAGAATTTTTTTTTTCCTCCCAGTGACCTGCGAGAGACTTAATGCTTCTTGGATGTGCCTCACCATCTTACCTTTGAATGCAGTTTCAATTGTTTGGGGCTATTGCAGATAAAGGAGAAAGATTTTTTGCAAATCTCAGTGGAACCAGTTTTCTTTTTAGACTGTTCTGTTGAAAAAGGATAAAAGCTCCAAGATTAAAAAAGAAAAAGGAAGGAAGAATAAAATGACTTCCAACAAGCTGATTGACTCAGAGAGCAAATTGTACATAATTCTTCCCACTCTTTCTTCAAAGACCAGTCCTGTACCCATTAAAAATCCTTACATTGCCGAGATTCCTACAGCATTTAAGCTGCCTGGGTGCAGGACTGCAGCCTTTTATCTGAAATTATCTGAAATTAAGTACATATCTATGGTTTAAAAAAAAACGGGGAAGGTATGTATATGTTTTGGTAGTGTGGTTTATATTAAGTGACTTTGGTCCAAATAAAATACTGAAAAGGTCCAGTTTGGTGTAGTGGTTAAGGCATCAGGCTAAAAACTGGAAGATGTGAGTTCTAGTCCCACCTTAGGGACAAAGCCAACTGGTGACCTTGGGCCAGTCACTCCTTCTCAGCCCTAAGAAGAAGGCAAGAGCAAATATTACCGAAATCCTGCCAAGGAAACTGAAGGGACTTATCCAGGCAGGTGCCAGGAGTCATGACTGATTTGAAGACACCAAGTGTGTGTGTGTGTGTGTGTGTGTGTGTGTGTGTGTGTGAGAGAGAGAGAGAGAGAGAGAGAGAGAGAGAGAGAGAGAGAGAGGTTTCTCTTCCCCACCCCCATTTGCTCTTCTAGGAGGGAGAGAGAGGGAGAGGGGGGGAGGAAAAGAGGAAAGAAGGGGGGGAGGGAGGAAAGGGAGGAGGAAGGAAGGAAGGAAGGAAGGAAGGAAGGAAGGAAGGAAGGAAGGAAGGAAGGAAGGAAGGAAGGAAGGAAGGAAGGAAGGGAAGGGAAGGGGGAAGAGGGAAGGGAGGACAGGACAGGACAGGAAGGAAGATAGAAAAAAGGGAAGGGAAGGGAAGGGAAGGGAAGGGAAGGGAAGGGAAGGGAAGGGACTTTTTAGGTCCATGCAGTTTTCATAAAAATTATATGAGAAGATAAACACCTTTGAATACAACAGCCAATTGCAACCATCAGCTTTGTCTATTTTCCTTTCATCTGGCAATTGGTAATGTGATATGGGGGGAAAAAGGAACTAAAGTCTATCAAGGCAGCCATGAACTTTGCAGTTGAGTTGGTCCATATTATAAATAATAAGTACGCAGTAATATTCAAACAACCAAACTGGAAACCATTTCCTTGGTGACGACTCCTTCCAGAAGGATCGGATCACACGCCAAAGATTGTCAACCTACTTTGGGGCTGCTTGTCATGTGGATCAGCCAAAGGAGCTATGCATCCCTTTGATACCCCCAAAACTACTGGAATGGGAAGTGTTGCTGAGGGGTCCCAGCATGAGCAATTCATCCCAGGACTCCGATTCAGACAGTGGAGCCATAAAACCAGAGAGCCCAATAGAACACCCCATGTTTCATAAGACAAATATTGCTTTACGCATTCATGTCCCTTGTACTATGTTAACTGTAGGAAGAAACAGAATACCATTTTACTGACCCCCTGGGATCTATAAAGGCTATTTCTGAGTCTGAATCTTGCTGTTTAATTTAATCATTTATTATATTAATATTCAAATGGGCTGCATCTTATTAGCCGCTGCAAAGATATTGGTATGCTTGAAATAAATATCTAATTATGCTTTTGAAGAGAGATGCTAAAGATGCATTTTAAGGGGTTGATATTTTTGTAACCTCCCCAATCCCAAAGTAATAAACCAGATTTAAAAAAAAAATACAAAAAAAGAAGGAATAGTTTCTTTTTTTAAAAAAAGGTACATGGATCAAATCTACTCTTGGGTAATTCAAAATGGTTTGATGGTTCTTTCTTTTCTTATATTCCTGTTTTCCTGAAGATCCCCTCCCCACCTCATCCCTGCCCGTGGGTTACCCCCTCACAGGATGACCACTGCTTCCAATGAGTATCACATTAAGAAATATAACAGCTTTAATCAAATTACCATGAAATTAAGTATGTTCGTATTAAAATTAAACAAATGGATTTGCTTTGGAAAATACAGCTTTGAATTTGACGCCATTATGTTTCAAATACATTGTCACTGCAGAGGGGGGGGGAAGAGAAGGCAAGGCAAAAAGGGGGAAAGAGAGGGATTGTGATTTGCTCCAGAGCAAAGAAGAAGGGGAAAAAAATTCCTATTTAATTGTGGTGCATCAGATTTCTGCCCATTTCGTCTACTTCTGGCAGCTTGCTAAAATAAAACTAGATTTTTAGGTCTGGGTGAAGTACCACATTTCCAAAAAGGCTACACAGATGTCACTCTCTCTCTCTCTCTCATCTAAGATTTTTTCCCCCACAGGGAATATGTTTTCTTCCTTCTTTCCTTTCCATAGGGAAGTTCTGACTGTTTAGCATCTTTTGTAAGAGGAAGGCTGAGGTTAATTTGAAGTGGAAAAACAAAAAAAGCACAGCTGGATTGAGAGAAATAAGAGGCCAAAATTAACAGCGGAGAGAAAATCTATAAACTAAAACTGGTCTGATGAATTCTTTTTTGACCTTTCAGCGCGATGGCTCAGCGGTTAAAGATGCTGAGCTTGTTGGCTGGAGAGCTGACAGGTGGGTTCGAGACCCGAGATCCGCACAATAGCAGTTAGACTTAGCAATAGCAGTTAGACTTATATACTGCTTCATAGTGCATTACAGCCCTCTCTAAGCAGTTTACAGAGTCAGCATATTGCCCCCAACAATCTGGGTCCTCATTTTACCCACTTCAGAAGGATGGAAGGCTGAGTCAACCTTGAGCCGGTGAGATTTGAACCGCCGAACTGCAGCTAGCAGTCAGCTGAAGTAGCCTGCAGTGCTGCACTCTAACCACTGCACCACCTCAGCTCACAATGGGGTGAGTTCCCGTTCTTTGCTCCACCTAGCAGTTTGAAAGCATGCAAATGCGAGTAGATTAATAGGTACCACTTCAATACCCAGGTTACAGCATTCTGTGCATCTTGGTGTATAGTCATGCTGGTTATATGACAATGGAAATTGTCTTCAGACAACGCTGAAGACAATTTCCATTGTCATATAACCAGCTCTGTCGACCAAGAAACAGAGATAAGCACCATGGTCTAGTCAGACTGACAGGGACACATTTACCTTTTTTTATTTGATCGTATGCAGACTTGCTGTGTGTGCTTTCCCCAAAATGGATGTATTTGTATGCACATTTTTCCTAATATGTGCACTGTGTCTTTACCTTTTCAATGACTTAAAGCACTAAATTGAAAATTCTGTGTGTGGGGGGGGAACTTTCTAAACATCATAACGTATTTTCTAACCCTATCCAAAGGTTAGCATGTGTTGGCTGATGCACACTTTGCATTCAAATATGAATTAACAAAATCACTCCCCTGCAGTACATATTATGGTAGAAGTATAGATAACCACACATCCTTCTTACCACACTCCCATTGAAAAAATTATCTGCAAAGTATGCAAAAGCCCTGGTGTTTTCAAACAGATATTCTTGACTAAATTCTAAGGGCCTTTCGAAGCCCTTATTATAAAATTGATATATTATTGTTCAACAGGATGTGAAATAATTTCAGAGGAGAAATCTAAGCCCAGAGATGAGACAGTGAGATGAGACAATGAAGTTCAATCCTTTGTCCACACCTAATGGACAGAATCTTGTCAAACTAAAGCTATAATGTCCCACTTTTAGATTCATCCTGAGAAATTATTCTAAACCTCTTCCCTTCTCCCCCATCCAGCTCAGGGACTACACAGTCTCTTAATCTGGGCCCCTTTCTGAGAAAGCCCTGTCTTCCCCCATCCCTCTTACAGGTACACTTTCCATCACACCATTTAAACCATCAAATCTTATCCCCTTATCCAGTGCAGGACTACAAATGAAAGCACCCACAAGAGGTGGCCTGCTTTACCTCTGCTTGACTAAATCCATGAAGGGAAGCCCACAGCCAATCTAAACTATCATTAGTTCCACCATCAAACTACCATCACTTAATACAAAAATATGAATCCAACTGATTAAGTTTTAGGGAAGTCAGTGGGTCCTGCCCCTTAGAAGATATAGCCAAGGTCAAGCTGGATAGCTTTTCAATTTCAAAACACAGCAAAAAGGATTTTGGTGTTTTTACCTCCAGGCTCTGCTACTTGTAGTCTACCAGGATATTTAGGGAATGGAATAGAATCCACCTGCATAAAAGGTTATTCCCTCTGAGAGGAGAATAACATGTATTTCAACTGTGTTTACAGAGACAGATCGTTTTGACAGCTAGAATAAAGATCACTGCCATCAGGATGAAATTTGAGCTGGGTCAGACCACCATGTCTGACAAGGAGCTAGGACCAGTTCTCAGGACAGATGTTAAATTTGTTTGCAAACTCACCTCAACTCAAACTAAATGAAAGCCACTTAATAATTAGTCTCAAAATATCCAAAGGACACCAGGTTACAGGAGGCTGCCTAGGGAAAGACATGCTTATAATAAGGTTTACTCTTCGTGTGGGGACTGTGTTTTGATGGGCTTTTAATATGGGGAGTATTTAAGAAAGGTGTGTGCATTTGAAATGAAATGAACAAAAATATGCATTCATAACAAATTTCTTATGGTGGAGACCAGGGGTGTCAAACTCACGGCCCAGATGCGTCATGCGCTGGCCACGCCCACTCCTGGTTTAGCGAAGGGGGGAAAAGTCATGATGTGTCACGTGATGACAATGTGATGACGCGAGTTTGACACCCCTGGTGGAGACTGTGTTTTGATGGGCTTTTAATATGGGGAGTATTTTTAAGAAAGGTGTGTGCATTTGAAATGAAATGAATAAAAATAAAAAATAAAAATATGCATTCATATCAAATTTCTTTATGGCATTCACAGTGTATAT
Source organism: Thermophis baileyi (assembly GCA_003457575.1). NCBI lineage: Eukaryota > Metazoa > Chordata > Lepidosauria > Squamata > Dipsadidae > Thermophis > Thermophis baileyi. Next base: position 1,653,325 of record QLTV01012195.1, read on the forward strand.
GGAAGAGTAAGACAAATTCTCCAAGACAGATACTTGTTGTGATAATGGTATGGATATCTGCAGGTGTAAAGGGATTTTGGCAGTTGTAGAAACAATGCATCTACAAGATACCCCACTGGGGAAGGTTAACCTACAGTGGTTAGCTCTCTGGGGTCTCAGGTAAGAGCTTTTTTTCAGCCAAGTGAGAAGAAACTGGACTCACATTTTCTGGCTTACACTAAGCTTTCCGTAACCTGATAGGTACATTCTCTCAAATATATCCATAGAACCTTGCACCCTGCTTATGGTCCTAAATCTCTTTTTAGATTCTCAGTTTTTATATTTTTCATACCTTCTATTATAGATAGTTTTAGGAGGTTTTTTTTTTTTTAGTTCTGTTACTTTTATATGGCTTTTTATGCTTTATATCCAGAGGTGGTATTCACTTACCTTCCCTACCGGTTTGCAAATGTGAGCTCGAACACGCCCCATCCACACATGCGTGCTACCTTCCGCGCATGTGCTTTGCTCGCGCGTGCGGTGGCCCGCCCGCAGATCGCCACTACCGGTTCGCCCGAACCGGTATGAACTGGCAGAATACCACCTCTGTTTATATCCATGATATTTTTCAGTTTCTTCCAAATGACTCTATCGTATTCCCAAATGCTAGTTTGTAACTGTAAAAAATATTGATTTGGATTTGGACCTAAAATATATAAAGCAAGCATTTAAGTAATGTTCAGTTGATGCTCAAACTTGCCATCCACCCAAACACATTCCTGATATACCTTTAAGATGACAGCGTATGCCAGAACTTCAGAAACTCTAAAATGATTTTGCATTATGTGGGTTGCAGAATACTCAACGGTGAAAACTCAGGGTGTTTCCGAAGAATCATAACTGTATGGAGAAGGTGTGGTTCATGATCGTTACAGTTTGGAAGGAAAAGCTGGCCATCATCACAATTAAGAGTTTTACCTCCTTCAACTCAGAATGGTTTCCTCCAGTCTCTTAATAAACCAATTTAGTTCATCTCTAATGATACCTGGAATCAAGTCGGGAGTTGTAGGAGATGTAGGTTGCAGTCTCTGTCTCCTCTAGACGAGATGGGCAGCCCATAAAGCTAATAACTGAATTTTCTCTATCAATTAATCTTGATTATAATAGCCCCCCTTGTTTTACTGGTTCTTCCCTAGAGATGGTTCAGCCACTTCTTCACAACCACTCTTAAAAAGTTCCTCTGTCTCACCACTTTTCCAATAGAATGATAGAGAAGGGAGAAGAGAGAAGCAACATAGAACTAAGAAGAAATTTCCTGACAGTTAGAACACTTAATCAGTGGAACGAATGACTTGCCTCCAGAAGTTGTGGGTGCTCCAACCCTGGAGGTTTTTAAGAAGAGAGTGGACAAACATTTGTATGAAATGATATAGAGTTTCCTGCTTGAGCAGGAGGTTGGACTAGAAGACCTCCAAGGTCCCTTCCTAGCTCTATTATTTTGTTAAACCCAGTGGTGGGATCCTGCCGGTTTAACAACCGGTTCGGTGATGGCGCGCTTTGCGTGCGCGTGCACAGTTTTGTGAAAACATATCTTCCGCATTACTGCTGGGGAGAAACACAGCTGAGGCGTGGCAATCCACTCTTCTGCGCAAATCAGCTGAGAATATATAGGTCAGTAAAGCGCAGGGGCGGGCGAGCCCACCTGATCGTCAGAGTGAACCGGTTCGCGAACCGGTAGAATCCCACCCCTGGTTAAACCTATCCTTGTTTCCTGTGGGTCCCTCAGGCTGAAAATTCTTCAGAGTAGTTCCTTGAAAGGCAGCTCAACTATGCCAGTAAGTGAGGGTATGGGAACGTGCTAGTAAGCTAACCTGGAAGATGTAGCTATCATTACTGCCTCCCAACCAAGACAGTCTCAGTTCTGGTGTTTAGCTGCCGTGCTACTCTGAACAGTTACTCCTGGCATTCGAGGCCAGTTGTAAAGACGGGAAGGAAATGTTTCCCTCATTATTTGGATGTGCCGTTTGAATGTTGTGATCAGTGATTCAAAGCACATGATTCATCAGGAAGGCATTTGCGAGGCAGACATGTGAAGAGCTGTCGGCCTCCTCAATCTCCCTGACAGGGCAAAAAAATGCTGATTTATAGTAAATCATTAAAATCTGCTTATTATGGCACTGCTTGTTCTCTTGCTCCACTTCAAGCCAGCATCTTGATCTGCATTGTGTCTCCTACAATTTTGTACAACAGCTAGCAGTTATTGAAACCAGAGAGATTACCCTCTGTTTTTATTAGTGTAGAGGAAAGAGGGACTAATTAAGACTCTGTTTTCTTGAACTGCTTTAAAGGAAGAGAGGGTAGATTTAGGACAGCTCAGAAAAATGGTTTCCCTCCCAGGAAAGGGCAAAACAGGCAAACGGAACGGGAGGCAAGAGAATGGGAAGAGTTTGTGAGGAGAGAATTATTATTATTTGAGTCTTAGCAGATTGGCTGAATTGACTAGGGAAGGAAACCAGGAGTAGCGCCATCCTGGTTCCTGTGTGGAGAAGATTATTCTTAGTTTATTTTTCCTTCCACTGAAATTCATGGGAACAAAGAGTGCAGGCGAAAATGCCCCATCCAACTGATCTTTTATTTAGTTTATAACATCTTTATATGTATTTTGAACACACAAAGAGAGAGACACACACAGAGAGAGATGCATGCACACTTTTGAATTATACCAAAATCCTGGAAACCAATTCTGAGATTCAACAGTTTGAGGATCCTTTGAAAAGATTTGTGTTTTTTAAAGATTGAAATGAGTGAGGCTTGTTACAAACTTTGATCGATCGATTAAACATATATCCTATACCAGTGTGCCTACCGTCCCTGTTCCCATTATTCATACTCATTTCTTATGCATATACTTTACCTGTTTATACTTATATGTTTATATGTTATGTTCATACTTATAATTGTTTTCTAATACAAGCTTGACAAAATAAATAAATAAATAAATAAATAAATAAATAAATAAATAAATAAATAAATAAATAAATAAATAAATACTGCAATTTGGTGACTCTTGGTGGCTAACCTAGTATGAAAATGTCAAATCATCTCACAATAGGTCTAAAATGAATTTAAGATAAAAGGTACCATAAAACCGAGGCAAACCACACAGTACGAAGGGGACAACAATAAAATAAAACCCAAAGGATAGTGGCCTTGCTAATAGACTGGCACGCTCTTCAAAATGGCTCAGTCTTTGCAATCCTCCCGAGAGTCATCAAGAAGAATATAAAATATGAGGGTTTAATTTGGGATGTTTATCTTTTCTTTTCTTCTTTTGCATTTTTGTTGGAAGCTTAATAGCCTCTCATGTTAGGAGATTAACTATGTGAGCTCAGCAGAGGTGTCTCCTTTTAAAAACGGAAGGCAATTTTTTTTCCCCCTTTCCACCTCTCCCTCTGATGTTCTGCTACTCTGGACTTAGAATCATGTTTGACCCTACAGGCCTGATGCCTCTGGATGTTGTCAGACAATTTCCAATCTCATTGGCACCTTATCTGTGTAGCAGAACTTTGCAGCCTGGCTTCTCCGCTGAATATTTAGGCCAATTAACCTCAGAGAAGGCCAAATCAATAGTAAAAGAGAGAATCAAGGGACATGGATCATCAAAATGATATAGCAATAGCAGTTAGACTTATATACCGCTTCATAGTGCTTTACAGCCCTCCCTAAGCGGTTTACAGAGTCAGCATATTGCCCCCAACAATCTGGGTCCTCATTTTACCCACCTCAGAAGGATGGAAGGCTGAGTCAACATTGAGCCGGTGAGATTTGAACCGCCGAACTGCAGCTAGCAGTCAGCTGAAGTAGCCTGCAGTGCTGCACTCTAACCACTGCGCCACCTCGGCTCTTATATCACCCTAGTCCGCTTTTGATGCCTTCCCATCAGCTCTGCCATGGGAAGATTTCACGGGACTCCTTATTATGAGAGACTTTCCCCTTGTGGATGCAAGGAGATAAAAATTCTACCTCATGTCCTCATAGAGATCTCTGATTTCCATAAGGGACATAAATGTTTATTACAAACAGTCCTTGACGTATGTCCACAATTGAGCCCCAACGTTCTGTTGTTAAGCGGGACATTTGTTAAGTGAGTTTTGCCCCATTTCATGACCTTTCTTACTACAGTTGTTAAGTGAATCACTGCAGTTGTTAAGTTAGTAAGCCGGTTGTTAAGTGAATCTGGCTTCCCCCCCCCACTTGTCAGAAAGTCATAAAAGGGGATCACAGGACCCGGGACACTGCAACCGTCATAAATATGAACCAATTGCCAATCATCTGAATTTTGATCACATGATCATGGAGATACTGGAAAAGTTGTAACTGTGAAAAATGGTCATAAGTCACTTTTTTCAGTTTGAACGGTCACTAAATGAAGTGTTGTAAGTCTACCTGTATTTTTTAAGGGATGCTAACCTCACCTACCAGGTGACCAAATATCTTCACCAAGCTATACAACTGCGTAAAACTTTTAATTAAATATTTTGTTTTATGGTCCTCTTATTTTGTCCCTTCCCCATTAACAAATCGCTGCATTAAATTATTTTTTAACTACGCTCTTTTTGTTGTAATGGCTGGTCAAAGGCAGTCAAAGATATCTGATGTCTGCTTACTGTGATTTTGATACAAATACTCCTTGATTTACAACAGTTCATTTAATGTCTGTTCAAAGTTAAACAGCACTGAAAAAAGTGACTTATGACCGTTTTTCACAGTTACGAACTTTGCAGCATCCCCACGTGATCAAAATTGGCAACTGGTTCATACTTATGACCGTTGCTGTGTCCCAAGCTCATGGGATCACCTTTTGTGACCTTTTGATAAGCAAAATGAATGGGGCAGCCTGATTCACTTGAAACCGTGTTACCTCGCTCTTTCAATGCAGATCTCAAAAATCAGGTACCAGATCATGCTGTATTAACACCTCCCTGGCAGTTTCTCAGTTTTCTTCCTTTGCAGAAGAGACTTCTGCTTTTCTGTCTTATTCTCCAGATGTTTCAAAATGTATTTCATATTTCTCTTGAGGAATCCTTGAAGTGTTCTCAAACATCAGGTTGCCAAAGTTGACAGAAGGTCTTTCCTCCTCCTCCTCCTCCTCCTCCCCCTCCTCCTCCTCCTCTCCCCCCCTCCTCCTCCTCCTCCTCCTCCTCCTTCTTCTTCCTGGCCTATTCCCGCAAGTGCAGGGTCCACTTTTCAGATCATTGAACTTTGCACGGTCAGCTGCATCTCCAGGGCGCAGGCCTACAGCTTGCATATCTTTGCTGATGGTGTCTTGCCATCTCTGTTTTGGGTGCCCGCGAGGTCGCCGGCCATTGACTTCTAGTTGGTAGACAGTCTTGGCCACGGTGGAAGGTGATGCTCTATGGACATGTCCATACCAGAGGAACCGGCCTTCTCTCATCTTCTCTATAATTGATGCCACACCAAAAATGCTGTCGAATAGTGTCATTTGTGATGTGGTCAAGAAGGGAGATGCCCGATATCCAACGGAGCATTCGCATTTCTAGGTCTTCCCTACTTATATTGTTCTATTTCATATAAATAGATAATTCTGATTAAAATAGATCAGAAGAGCTTTGTTATTGGAGTTTCTTTCTTTCTAAGCAGCCTGAAACGTTTTTACCAACTTTTCAAAACAGAAACATATTTTGGGACAAAATTAGCAAAAATAATCAAGGCAAAAAAAAAAAAGAAAAAGAAAAGAAAAGAAAAGAAAAGAAAAAAGAAAAGAAAAGAGAAAAGAAAAGAAAAGAAAAGAAAAGAGAAAAGAAAAGAAAAGAAAAGAAAAGAAAAGATATATATATATATATGTTGTTGTTTTCTTTACAATTTGTTTTCTTTCTTTACACCTAAGGACAATGGTGCTTGTCACTGAATTACAAAGGATGGATTCAAAATTAATCCATACAGATTTGTTCCCTTAATAATATCAATTCGAGAGAACATCACAGTGCATAATGCATTTTAAATTAAGTTGGAAATGCATAATTTATATTTGTTTTATTTCTAAATATATTAACGGATAAATTTGGAAATTGAACAATTTAGGAAGGACAAATTTTGTCCGTCTGTAGAAAAGAAAGGTGGATGATGATATTTTTAAATGAACAGTATTTCTGGAAGTTTTCAAGAGAAAGGATTTCAACTGTGAAATATTACTGAGAAAAGATAAACTCAGTCAGGCGAACAAAAATTATTTCTAACATTCTGGGCAATCAATAGTATATCTTTTTAAAACAGGCAGAAAGCTGTTAGTTCCTAATAAAACATTCTCAATCAGATTAATACGTATTGCCTTAGTGGGAAGTATTGCCCTTGTTTCTGAAAGGCAGGGAATTAAACCATAGTAAGGGATATTAAATGTATTGGTGGAAGGAGAAGAATTGTTGAGCCAAGGGTGAAGAGACAGGACACAGGGCACATCAGCACGAGATCGCCAAGGTTACATTGCCAAAAGATAGAGAATAGCTCCATTTTTTTTCTTGAAAAGTTTATTAACTTTAGAGTAGTTTAAATCCAGGCTTAATCAACCTTAGAATAGACCTACCAAAACCAGTGGGATAGAACTAAAGTAACCTAAGTATTCCTATGAAAGGACCAGGAATCGAGCTTGACTTGAGGGCACTGTATATAATATACTGTGTGTGTGTGTGTGTGTGTGTGTGTGTGTGTGTGTGTGTGTGTGTGTGTGTGAGTGGTGGGTTGCTGCCGGTTCAGACCAGTTCGCCCGTACCGGTGGCGGAAATTTGCACCCGCTCGCCAAACCGGCAGCGATGGCTGGCTGTCCATGCCCCCAAATTGGTCCTCCAGTCGCCGCGGCTGGCAAAGAAACCTCTGCGCATGCGCAGAGGCTTCTGCGCATGCACAGAGGGTCATTTCCCCAACGTGACGTAGGCGCACTTTGCTTCGCTCACCCGCATGCGCAAAACACGCACTTCTGTCGCAATGCGAACCGGTAGGGAAGGTAAGTGGAACCCACACCTGGTGTGTGTGTGTGTGTGTGTGTGTGTGTGTATCAAGATAGATAGATAGATAGATAGATAGATAGATAGATAGATAGATAGATAGATAGATAGATAGATAGATAGATAGATAGATAGATAGATAGATAGATAATAGATAGATAGATGATGATAGATATAGAGATATATTGAATGTCAGTCTTTCCTAAGCTCCAGATGTGTTGAGAAAGAATCTCTCAGCATTCCTAAGCAACATGGCCAACAGCTGGGTGAAGAAGACCAAAATCTCTAACTTATAGTCATTGTATTATTGCAAGAGGATTCTTTGTCTCTGGGCTTCATATTTTAAAGAATACCAAGTTTTGATGAAAGTGGTGTTTCAAACTCAAATCTTCTTAAAGTCCCATGCTGGGAAAATTTCTTTCTTTCTTTCTTTCTTTCTTTCTTTCTTTCTTTCTTTCTTTCTTTCTTTCTTTCTTTCTTTCTTTCTTTCTTTCTTTCTTTCTTTCTTTCTTTCTTTCTTTCTTTCTTTCTTTCTTTCTTTC
>QLTV01012195.1:1668644-1680334 GCA_003457575.1 Thermophis baileyi
CCAATAGAACAGAACAGAATAGAATAGAATTCTTTATTGGCCAAGTGTGATTGAACACACAAGGAATTTGTCTTTGGTGCATATGCTCTCAGTGTACGTAAAAAGACAAGATACATTCGTCAAGAATCAAAAGGTACAACAGCTAAAGATGGTCATAGGGTATAAATAAGCAATCAGGAAACAATCAGTATCAATATAAATTGTAAGGATACAAGCAACAAGTTACAGTCCTGCAATCATAAGTGGGAGGAGATGGGTGATAGGAACAATATTTGAGAAGGGTTTCCAGCTATCATGCATGTTGGAAGAATATAACTGATATTCCTGGGAATTACCGTAACAAAATAACAGAGTTGGAAGGGACCTTGGAGGTCTTCTAGTCCAACTCCCTGCTCAAACAGGAGACCCTACACCATTTCAGACAAATGGTTGTCCAATCTCTTCTTAAAATCCTGCAGTGTTGGAGCACACCCAATTTCTGGAAGCAATGTCTATACAGTCCCCATCTTCTACTTCCAGCTCATTGTCTCGCACACATCTCTTTGGTAATAAATTGCATTACATTAAAAAAAAAAAATTCAAGGCTCAAGCACACCCTTCTTTCAGGGGTGAAATGCTACCGGTTCAGGCCGGTTCGCCTGAACCGGTAGTAAAAAATGCTACTGCAATTTACTGCTACTAAAAAAAGTTTTAAAAAAAGTTCTGACAATCGCAGATCGACAGCTGATCTTCGGAATTTTTTTTCCCCCTGAAGCCTGCTAGGCCAAAAACAGGGGGTGTAGGCCAAAAATGGGGGGTGGGGGTGGAAAGAAAGAAAGAAAGAAAGAAAGAAAGAAAGAAAGAAAGAAAGAAAGAAAGAAAGAAAGAAAGAAAGAAAGAAGGAGAGGAAGGAAGGACTACAAACCTGGCACTACATGCAGCTTCAGAGGATAATCCAGGGCTGGAAGGGACCTGGAGGTCATCTAGTCCAACCCTGCTCCAGCAGGACATTGTTAGAGTTTCTATCTTTTGATCCCCCAGTCACATGACTACATAGCCACACCCACCCAGTCACATGACCCCACCAAGCCACACCCACAGAACCGATAGGAAAAAAAATTAGATTTCACCACTGCCTTCTTTTCTCTGTCCTGCCAGTAAGCAGCATTTTCTCTTTCGGCTTCCCAGACCAAATCACAGTAGGACACTAATAAAAAAAGACAAGAAAAAAAAATCCACAATAACAATAATAATTTCATCTGCATTAAACTTAAAATGAGATTCATCAGGTTTTCAGATTCTTGCTTTGAACAGGAATAAGGCTTCCAACCTAATGATCAAATATATCACTAGAAGATAAAATTTGCTAAGAGATCTGTTGGGCAACAGCACAGACACACAAGCACACAAGCAGTACAAGTAGAAGTCTTTTGGGAATGTGATTCACTCCAATGCGCCTAAAATTTTGACTTGAACGAGCTCCAAATATTACACGTGATTGATACAACCATGAATTTCCGCTGACCCTCAAATATACAATTAAGCCTTCTCTGTGTGACTTCTCTTTATTGTCCCCTGCTCCCTATGGATTCAAAAAGCAGCTAAGCACAGCACAAATGTGTTTAATAAAGAAGTTTGTTTCTGACAAATAGATGCCCAATGATATACCAAAGGCACAGGTTGAAAAATCACTAGCTTTTATTCCAGATTAATTAAACTAGAATGATGGTCCCACCAGTATCATTCTTGCAACTGCGGGCAGATATTGGAAGTGTCTTAGCTGTTCTCTGGGTGAGGAATATAAGGCTTTTATTTCTGGAGCTTGGAAATTTAAACTAAGTATGGCAATGTGATTGTATCAGTGGTGAAATCTAAAATTTTACCCTACAGGTTCTGTGGGCGTGGCTTGGTGGGTGTGGCTTGGTCATGTGACCGGGTGGGCGTGGCCAACTTGACGTCACTCACGACACTCACTGTTAGAGCCAGGAGCTGCACATTCTGAAGCACATTCTGCCCTTCTGAAGCCCCCAACGCTTTGAGTTTCCCTCCGCCATCTGGCTTGACTGCCCAAGCAAACCTCGGAGCCTTCTCTTGCCCTGCTCTCCATCCCGAAGGGCTGTGCATCCCTCCCGCCAATCCTCTGTACAAACCGCCTGCCCCCCTCCTGCAGGGCGAGCCAAAGAGGGAGAGGAATGCTTGGGGCTCCGAAGCAGCCCACTGGCTTCTCACCCAGCCACCTGCCTGCTCTCTTTGACTGCCAGCGCCACTCTGGGAACTTGGTTTGCAGAGTCTGGCGCTCCGGGGGAAGGAGGCTCAGCCACAGCGCCGCTTCCCAGCGGTGAAGAAGTGGAGTGAGAGGGGCGGAAGCCGCTGGCGGCCGGTGGCCCCCTGCACGGGGAGAGGGCCAGGCCCGGCTGTGCCACTGCGGAGCTTTCTCTTTGGCAGGGGCTGCATTGGCCTCTCCCCCTGTGCCATGTTCCGCTCCAGCTGGCTGTGAGACTACAAGTGCGGTGATCTGGTGAAGATGAAGGGCTACACACACTGGCCCGCCTGGGTAAGCGCCACCACCCAGGCCGAAGGGAAAGCTTCGCAGTGGTGTGGCTGGGCCTGGCCCTCTCCCTGTGCGGGGGGCCGCCGGCTGCCGGCGGCTTCCGCCCCTCTCGCTCTGCTTCTTCACCAGTGGGAAGCGGCACCGCGGCTGAGCCTCCTTCCCCCGGAGCCCCGGACTCCGCAAGCCAAGTTCCCGGAGTGGCGCAGGCGGTCAAAGAGAGCAGGCAGGTGGCCGGGTTGGAAGCCAGTGGGCTGCTTCGGAGCCCCAAGCTCTGCAGAGCCAGCCTGGGAGGCATGGGTGGAAGGCGACCTTTTCTGCAGCATCCCCCTCCCCTCTTTGTATCGTCCTGCAGGGGAGGAGCTCTGCCTTTGCAGAAACATGTGCAGCAGCCCCGGGATGTCCACTTGTCCTCCCGGAGCACCGCCGCTGCCCCTCTTAGCATCTGCGTTTCCACCAAGGGCCGCCCACCCACCCACTGGCCGGGCTAGGCTGGACGCCAACTTTGGAAGGCCTGCAGGCATGGAGGACTGCCAGGAAGGCCATGTGGAAGGCAGGCAAGGATGTCAGGGCTGCGGGCCGTGGGGAATAGAGTAGGGAAGGCAAGCTGGGATGGTGGAGGGGGGGCAGGGGCAGCTAGGTAGGCCGCGACTTTGCAGGCTTACCTGGCAGGCAGATCAGGGGCGCAGTGCTTCAGGCAGGCAAGCTGCAGACCTGAGACTGGGCAGGGCAGGGTGAGAGAGCGGTGACCAGGGGACCAGTTTGGGGGCATGGCCAGCCAGCCATCGCTACCGGTTCGGTGAACCATGCCACATGTCCGCTAACGGTTCTCCCAAGCCGGTCCAAACCGGTAGCATTTCACCCCTGGATTGTATTTGTCTTCTTAGCAATGTTGTTGCGAGAGCTTATTGTTGAGAGTTATTGCCTGTGGCTTTCTCCTCACCTACAGATCAGGATAGGTATGAGGGCTCAGCAAACTTTTGAGAAGGTGTTTTCTATTGGATGGACATGGTGGAATATAATCTGGGTTCCAAGGAGGGATGAGCTGCTTTCTGGAAGGCAAAGAGGCAGACAACTTTAGATAGATTGGTTGGGAGAAAGAGAGTTAAGAAGGCTCCTCCCTAGTGATTCCCAGAGTGCATCTTTAATTATGCAAGTAGTTAGAATAGAATAGAATAGAATTTTTTATTGGCCAAGTGTGATTGTCTTTGGTGCATATGCTCTCAGTGTACATAAAAGAAAAGATACGTTCGTCAAGAATCATAAGGTACAACACTTAATGATAGTCCGGGTACAAATAAGCAATCAAATCATATTAGGAACCAGTCAATATAAATCGTAAGGATACAAGCAACAAAGTTACAGTCATACAGTCATACAGTCATTTGTGGGAGGAGATGGGACGATGAGAAGATTAATAGTAGTGCAGACTTAGTAAATAGTTTGACAGTGTTGAGGGAATTATTTGTTTAGCAGAGTGATGGTGTTCGGGAAAAAACTGTTCTTGTGTCTAGTTGTTCTGGTGTGCAGTGCTCTATAGCGTCGTTTTGAGGGTAGGAGTTGAAACAGTTTATGTCCAGGATGTGAGGGGTCTGTAAATATTTTCACAGCCCTCTTTTTGACTCATGCAGTAAGTTGCTTTGGTTTGACAAGATTTCTGTCTGTAAGTGAGGAACAATAAAGGAAAATGCTCAGAAGTAGCTCCACATGTCATTCTTGGTTCTTGGGGCCTGATAGGACATTTGACTGAATAAGTACTTGGAATGGAAACGTTCATTGGAAGGGCCTAATCCAGGGCTGTCAAACTCCCAGCCCACAGGCCGAATGCGTCACACGCTGGCCACGCCCCCGCCCGGTTTAGCAAAGGGGAAAAAAGTCCCGATACATCACGTGATGCTGCCATGACGACGCGAGTTTGACACCCCTGGCCTAATCAGTTAGCAGCATTTCAAATAGCGTCAATGAGATTTGAAGACTGTTCCAAAACGTAATGGATTTTGTGGCTTTGCAAAGCAAACATTTTGCAACTTTCCTTCCATTTATGTGTGAGACTCAACCAGGCGATGAGATTCTACATGGCATGACCAAATTTATTTAGTTAACGATAGATGAAACTGTCTTTGGATTTGGATTATTATTATTATTTTTAAAAAAGAACAGTGTCAGTCTTATGATAGCCAACTTACAAAAAACAGTTGTGTTTTTTGTGTGTGTGCTTTTTAAAGATGTGGTAGCAGGGGTGGGTTCTGCTTTTCTTTGCTGCCGGTTCGCTCAGTGAGCGCCGCGTGGGCGTGCGCGCTTCGCACATGCGCAGTGCTTAAAAAAAGCTTTTGCGCATGCGCAGAAGCAAAAAACAAAATGGTGGTGCCTATAGTGCCGCTGAAAGAACTGGTTCGGGGGCGTGGCAGGCCTGGGTCGCTGCCGGTTCTAGCGACCCAGGCCGCCGAGTTACTACCAGTTCTATAGAACTGGTCCGAACCGGGAGGAACCCACCTCTGCGTGGTAATGAGTCAGAACATGGATATACTAGTGTCTCCATTGTTGTCAACATCATCCAGGGCATTCAACTTCATCACATTGCTTTGTTAATCATTGCTGTGTTCCCTCATTTACAGACAAGGCTGCACATTCCATCATTAGCATACATGCTGGCATGTCTATAAATATATAAATTTGGGATTTGCCACTGGAAGTATTCATTACAGTTTGAAAATAAATGAATAATGAATAGCAATGCCACTTCTTCATTAATATTCTACAAAAGAAAAATATGTACTCATTATTCCTTTCATGAATTCGGCCCATTGAAGGTTCATAAATAATTGTGCTCTACAATTGTGTCTAATTAGTAATGAACTTAATCCAGTATACAGTATTGCCAAGGCCTAGAGCAAAGGATTATTCTCTCTCTCTCTTTCCTCTCTTTAACTAAAATAGGTTTATTCTGGATCTTCAAACATTTTCTAACTTGCCAAACACCAGATGTTTCTCATGCTTTGAGCTTTGCAGCTATTTTCAAGGAAGGATTTCCCCCCCCCTCCATTCAGTGGAATTGCAGAAACTCCTATGTGATATGGTGGAGCTGAATTGGTATCAGGAGACAGGACAAAAATTTACGTTTAAGAATTATTTAAGGAGGATTAAATAAACAAACAAGTCGGAAGGAGAAATAGAGCTGGGATTATTAATAGGGCCGTGCAGTTATTTTGTAATGAATGAAAAATTAAACTTACTGGGACAGACTCATGTCTTGCTAATTCACAAAGTTCTTTAGGGACTTTGCAGTTTTTACTGGCATTGTATTTTTCTTTTTATAAAATGCCTAGTTTGTTGTACTATGTGAAAGAAAATCATTGGTCTTGGGATCACTGTTTATCAGAATCCTCTGAAGAATTCAGTGTCTGAGGCAGAGGTGGGTTCCTCCCGGTTCACACCGGTTCTATAGAACTGGTAGCAAACCACTGGTGATGTCACGGAGCCGGTTCTGTCGGTGCCAGTCCGTGGATGCGGCCATCTTTTTTTTGGAATTTTTTTTGGGGGGAATTTTTTTTTTGGGGGGGGGGGGAATTTTTTACTATTTCTTTTTCTTCTGTGCATGCACAGAAGCCGAGTCTATGGAACTGCGCATGCGCCGCCATCTTTTTTTTGGCCTTTTTTGGGGATTTTTTGGCACTGCGCATGCACGCATGTGTACTCGCGCACCACGGCCATGCGGCACGCAATGCATGTGCAGCCACGCGGCGCAGGAGGAAGCGAACCGGCAGCGAGGTAAGTTAGAACCCACCCCTGGTCTGAGGCATCCATTGAAAGGAAAGTCACTGTCAGAGGTGGTGGGAGAAAACACAAAAAAAATCCAGGCATACAGCTGTATGTAGCTAATTATAATGAACTGTGGTGTTAACAGACAAATAATGAAAGAAATAATACAATAAATTATGTTTTCAGTAATGCAAGCCAAGAGAACACGGGTGGTCAGGCCTATGCCCAGAAATGACCCAGCAAAATCCAATTGAGTTCAATTCTTTATTTGCTTGCACCAATAGACAGAATCTTGCCAGACGTAAGGTAATCAAATAGATATATCCTGAAAGTGTGGCTTCCCTGAACATTTTCTTACGCCCACCATCTACTTTAGGACTGCACAGTCTTTTATTTTGGGTCCCTCTCTGAATGTGTTGCCTCTTCCCTAGAAAGCCCCTGAGCGATTGCCAAGATTCCCCCCCCTCCTACTCCTCCTTCAATTGCACATTCCATTACATCAGTAGTTCTCACTTAATAACTACAATTGGGACCAGCAACTCCATTGCTTAGTGATATGGTTTTTAAATGAAGCATCTTGTGACTTTGCTGGACTTACAACATTAGTTCTAGTCAGGTGGTTAAGTGAATCACCCATGGTTGTTAAGTGTAAACTTGCAACTTTCTGCTGCCTTATCCATTGGCTTTGTTTATCGGAAGCCAGTTGTGAAGTTTGCACTGGTGATTACATGACCACAGAAGACTGTTTTAAGCTCAGTCTTAAAAATACTTTTTCAGTGTCATTGTAAGTTCAAATGGTTGCTAAACAGGGAAGTTTTTAACCCAGGACCACCTCTAATGCTATTTTGAGTGTCCACTGAGTAGAAAAGTGGAATATAAATCAAATAAAAATAATTCAATGAAGAAAGTCTACTTATACGACTATGACAAGTAACATAACTGAATCTCAACCTTTCTTCAACCTCTTACATCTCCAGAGACCTGTCAACTTTGAAAAGATGGAATGTTTAATACAAATCTTATGCAAGGATGTTCACTATTTTCTCTGAATATTATCCAATTTGTCAGGCTCCAAAAACCAGGAAAGACACAGAGTTATTTCTAAGCAATTTGCTTTATTATTCCTTACCTACAGACATAAATCTTGCCAAACTTAAACAGACTATTTGAACCATAAAAACCTATATTTGGGGAACGATTAGAGAGGAGCCATCTTGACCCTCCTTTCTCCCACACAAACTATGTACTGTAAACTTTGCCGTCTCTTGGTCATCTGGAATGCAGTCCCTCCCTCCTGGGAATCCAGACTACAATCCACCACAGTATTTTTTTTTCCAATGGGCATAATTTCCATATCCAAATATTTCAATATTCTAGAATGACAGTAAATTTGGCACAAAATGATCACTCAGCTATCAATGCTTTGTAATTTCTTATCTATCTGTGGCTGCAATGAACATAACCTTTTAAAGCTTAAGAGGAAAAAAGTGCACTCCGAGGTTGGTAAAATGAGGACCCAGATTGTTGGGGGCAATATGCTGACTCTGTGAACCGCTTAGAGAGTGCTATAAAGCACTACGAAGCGATATATAAGTGCTATTGTTATTCCCACTAACCCTAATATAAATCCTGTCTCAAACACCGTTAGACAATTTCTCTTTCTCCTGTAGAAATATCTCAGAACGTTTCCCCCCATTTCTCTATGCTTAATTCTACTTATTATCATGGGAAACATTACACATCTCAATGACACCCCTAGGCATTACTTAAAAGTGAGGCTTTATTTAGGTGGTTCTTTTTAACACAGCTGCAGTAGTATTTCCTAGTATTTGTTCTCATTACCAACACTCTCACAGAAGCCTAGATCATCTACAAGTTCTTTACATCTATCAGGAATGGGAAAAAATCTGTGGCTCTCCAGATGTTGGCCATGCTGGTAAAGACAGCTGGAGCTGTAGTTCAGCCATATCGGACAGACCGCAAACTCCCCAAGCTGGCTATATCTTTCTTGAGAAGACCATAAACTGAAAGCTATTCTTAGTGTCAATGGCTAGAAGTGGAAATATATTAATCAAGCCTCTTCCCCATTGGTTTCCTCTAGATGTCTTGTACTTCCCAGCTGGGATGGAAGACCTGAGAATTACTTTATCCAATGTACTTTCTGCTGTCTCCTTTGAT
Organism: Thermophis baileyi; assembly: GCA_003457575.1. Classification (NCBI taxonomy): domain Eukaryota; kingdom Metazoa; phylum Chordata; class Lepidosauria; order Squamata; family Dipsadidae; genus Thermophis; species Thermophis baileyi. The sequence goes on from QLTV01012195.1 coordinate 1,677,109, forward strand.
AGAAATCATCAGGAGACATCATGAGCACTGTTCTAAGAAGGCCCTCCCCTGATACTTCCATTCGAAATGCAGTAATAAATGAAAATACATACATAATAGAAGCTATGAAAGTTGTTTTTATTGTCCGTTTTATTTAGTGGCATGGACTGTGCGCAGAATGATTTTGTTTATGCAGATGTCTCGTTCACCTCCATATTCTTGACCCTGAATTATAGTCTAATTTTTCTCAGTCTTAGGATAGTTGGCTGAACTCTGGCTCCCACTCTGTTTTTCAAAAGCTTTAATTCCACATAACTATTGATGTAGCCCTTTAAACATAAGGGAACACAAAGGGAAGGTTAATTGGAGTGGCTAATTAAACATCGTGAAGTTAAAGAAGTGGAACACTGGGATTTTTGTTTTGATATTTAACAACATTGCCTAACCCTAAGGACATAGATTTAGCCCATGGCCTAGTATTATTATAAATTGCAAGGCTGTCTAAAGATCCTGAAGAGCAACAAAAGAGTGGAGCGTTGATAACAATTGATCCCCAAAGGAGAAGTAATAACAATTATGACTAAGATGATTATTTTCAGCAGTTTAAAAATAAAAAGTGTGGATTTCTTTTCAATTTGAGAGTACCCAGCTAAGTTGTGAAAACAAGGAGAATGAGAATTCTCAGCAGGCGATTCAATCAAGTAATTTTTATCTCAACTAGGATTGGGAAATAGAAATGACGGGACAAAGGTTGGTATTGATCTGCCCTAGGGACCATGTTTGCATCCACTGGGCATGCAATAGAAGCCCAACTTCAGCCAGGAAAGTCTTTAAGTGACTGATGAGGCCTAGTTGCTAGTAAGGTTCACTTCTGCCAGTCCTTGTGAACATTTAGGATGTCTGCCAGTGGTGGGGTTCAAATTTTTTTACTACCGGTTTTGTGGGTGTGGCTTGGTGGGCGTGGTGTGGCTTGGTGGGCATGGCGTGGCTTGGTGGGCATGGCGTGGCTTGGTGGGCGTGGCTTGGTGGGCGTGGCTTGGTAGGCGTGGCAGGGGAAGGATACTGCAAAATCTCCATTCCCACCCCACTCCAGGGGAAGGATACTGCAAAATCTCCATTCCCTCCCCACTCCAGGGGAAGGATACTGCAAACTCCCCATTTCCTCCCGATCAGCTGGGACTCAGGAGGCAGAGAATAGATGGGGGCGGAGCCAGTCAGAGGTGGTATTTCCCGGTTCTCCGAACTACTCAAAATTTCCGCTACCGGTTCCCCAGAACTGGTCAGAACCGGCTGAATCCCACCTCTGATGTCTGCCCTCCTAATTAATAACAGGGTTCCCCATTATAAATCCTCTGAACATCCTTGATCCCTTATTGTTCCTTTGCATTGCAATGAAGACAGGGCCACCATAGCAGGAAGGAAGAGGGTTAGTCCAAGGTACAAATATCAAAAGCGCTTTCAGAACATTTTGGCTGCCAGAAACACCACGGGCCGGTCGTTTGCTATTTCCAGGCCAGCCCTGTGGGCCAGATTTAAGCACCCAGTGGGCCAGATCTGGCCCACGGGCCTTGAGTTTGACACCCCTGATTTAGAGCTTGCTTTCTTGATAGGAACCTTGAGACCTCTCGCTAAAAATGGACTGAGACAATAACTACACTTTTCAAAATAAGGCAGCAATGAATGTACTAGGCAGAACTAACTGGGTTTATAGGCTACGCCAATGTATAACTGAACCCTGCATTTACTGAATTAACCCCATGGGGCGAGGCTAAAGAGCACCCGAAACCATAAACAAATCACACGGGGTAGTTTACACAACACGCTACTCTGTGGAAAGTTTTCAACGATTATGAATTAGGAAGAGTAGTAATCAAACTACCATATCTCTATTTTATGAGTTTCTAGTAATCTAAACAGATTCTCACAGTTGTCTAAGATCAGTTCTCCTCAGCTCCTCTCAAAAGCTTATTCCATCAAATATAAAGATCTCCAAAGCTTTAAATTTTGAATATTATCATCAGCTTGCATTCTTAGCTCACTGGTGCATGTATGGTTTTGTAAGACTTGGTTCCAAAACTAATAAAGGTTTGGAAGACCTCTGAGTAAACAGCCAGCAAAAAATTTCTCCCTTCTCAGTCAAAAGCGTTATCTGGTCACCACATTACAGGCAGGTTCAAAAATTGCTTAAATGCTGGAATTCTTGTAACACAACGCCATTAATCCCAATAAATCTTGCTTAAAGAGAACTTTGAGAATCATGCTTAGAAAGAGCCGAGGTGGCGCAGTGGTTAGAGTGCAGCACTGCAGGCTACTTCAGCTGACTGCTAGCTGCAGTTTGGCGGTTCGAATCTCACCGGCTCAAGGTTGACTCAGCCTTCCATCCTTCCGAGGTGGGTAAAATGAGGACCCAGATTGTTGGGGGCAATATGCTAACTCTGTAAACCGCTTAGAGAGGGCTGTAAAGCACTATGAAGCGGTATATAAGTCTAACTGCTATTGCTATTGCTAAGAATAGTTTTCGGTTTAGGCAACCAGAGTGAGTTTGACACTTTTTCTGAGCTGAGCAACATGCGGGAGGGCATGCTCAAAAATAAACGTGTGTTTGGTACGTTTCATCTAGTTTGATGAAGTGTACTAAACGTAAGTGAAATCAAATGAAACAGATTACAGTTAATAGGATCTTTCCCCATATAAGTAAATATTTCTCCTTTAAAATAGCGCTTCTGTGACATCTTTTGGAAAGGCTCTGGGCCATTTGCAAGCCAAGGGCTTCAGATTTATGGTTCTAACTCCCTTAGCGTGCTTCTAGCATCTCTTTGTAGTCAACTAGAATACTTTGTCTTTTGTTTTCAGCACAGATCCTTGGATACAGTAGAGCAAATCACCTCGCAGTCAAAACTGGGGCTTCCCTTCTGAAATAATTTGAAAAAACTCCCAAATCTTGTATAAAACTGAATGTTTCCGTTTGGTCTTCTAGCAAAGCTTGAGAAAGTGGTCAGACAGCCTTCACTGGAGTTATTTCAGCCCTGAAGTAGAAGGCTTAAAAAAAAAAACACCTTCCCCTTTGTCATTTCATATTCTCTTTGATTTTGAAGGAACAGGAACCATTCAAAGCTAGCATCCCGTACCCAGATGCCGCACTCGGTCCATTGTATATTTAAATAGGTCAATTAAAGATCCATTTTTTTTTAAAAAAAAAAAGTTCAACGTTCTCTTTCCATTTATAAGGCAAGCCCAGAGATGGTAT
>QLTV01012195.1:1680414-1692484 GCA_003457575.1 Thermophis baileyi
CCCCGCGCTATGCTGTCCTATTTAGCCACATTTCAAGCTGCGCGCATGCATGCAAGCCATGCGCACAAGCAAAGTGCATGCAAGGAAGGCCATGCACATACGTGGAAGGCGCACGGCCGAAGTGAGTGTGTGCGCGTACGCTCACATGGGTGAACCGGTAGAGAAATTATGGGAATCCCACCTCTGGGCAAGCCAGAATTTGGGCAGGAAAGAGAAGGGAAGGACAGACATTTTTCGAACGAAGAAATAAAAATCAGTGGGGTCCCCCCCCTTTTTCTTGACAAAGAATTCTGCTTTGGGGGAAAAAAAAGAAAAAAGAAAAAGAACTGGAAAGCAGATGGTTGCTTATATATTTCTTTTTTTTATTATTATTATTTACTGCAATACTAAAGCCACCATAAAAAAGCAAAGTTGAGCAGACAGAGTTAATAATATAATCATTCAAAACACCTGCAAAGAGTACAGATGGGCAATTTCTATCTGCAAAATCATCAGCGAGAGCCCGCCTTCCCATATGGGCAAATGGTTCTGCCTTGAAGCATTCAAAGCTTTGTCCCTACCTTAAGAAAACCTGTTCTGAGCCTATGCGATCTTTTTATAGCCTTCACAGAAGCACATCAGACCTGGCGGCTTATTTTGAGCTAAATATAACTTACAGTATCTATAGCTTTCCATCAGCATCATGGATTTGTTCATGCTCTGATACAAAACAGCAGAAATGAAGAATGGGATTTAAAAAAAGAAAGGAAGGAAGGAAGGAAGGAAGGAAGGAAGGAAGGAAGGAAGGAAGGAAGGAAGGAAGGAACGAAGGAAGAAAGGAAGGAAGTAAAAAAGGAAGAAAGGAAGAAAGAAAGGAAGGAAGGAAGGAAGGAAGGAAAAAAGGAAGAAAGGAAGAAAGGAAGGAAGAAAGAAAGGAGAGAGAGAGAGGGAGAGAGAAAGAGAGAGAGCAATCAATATTCAAGAGAAAAAAATCAAACAGCTTTCTTTCTCAGTATGTTTGCAATTGGTTAATGTATATTAATGAATCAGCAAGCCTATATTTTACTCCTAAATTTCTGCTGGTGAATAGTGTGCCAGAAAAATCCTACTTTTTTTTTTAAAATTGCTGAACTTTCTTTTGTTTTCTTTTTTTTATTATGAAAAATGTTGGTTGTGCTTTGCCCCTTTGGGAGGCAAATTTGGAAAAGGAAAGGAGAAAAAAAAGAGAGCTAGTTTGGTCTAGTGGTTAAGGCGCCAGGCTAGAAACCAGAAGCTGGTGAGTTCTAGTCCTGCCTTAGACATGAAAGCTGACTGGGTAGCTTTGGGCCTGTCCCTCTCTCTCAGCTCAAATCACCTCACAAGGTGATGAAAATAGGAGGAGGAAGGAGTATTAGATATCTTGAGTCAGTTATAAAAATAATAAAGGTGGGATAAAAGAAAATCTAAAAATGAATCTTAAAAAAAAATAATCAAATAAATTCCAGTTTATCTCCAGGAAACCTAAGCTAGGTATCCCAAAGGTGCTTTTTTCAAAAGGCAAGTGGATTTGGTTTGCTTTTCCTTGAAGATATTTCGCTTCTGATCCAAGAAGCCTCTTCAGTTCTGACTGAATGGTAAAAAAATGGAAGGATTTATATTCCTTGCAGTTGTCTGGTTGTTAGCACTCTCTCTGAGAGTTGTTGAGGCCACTTGGGGGCTTATCTGTGCCCTTAGGGTCAAAGAAAGTCCAGAAAACAAAGAAAAGTCCAGTTGCCTCTTGAAAAAGCACCTTTGGGACAACCATGACCTGGATGACTGAGAATCTCCATAGACCGCCTAAAGTTCATGAATTTCTGAAAAGCCTCATATGCAAATGCCCAGGGCTTCCAAGTGTCACAAGACTGTAATTTAAGGTACAGAAGAGGGAAATTATTAAATTTTAATACTTATGAAATTTGTTTGGGGTAAAAGAATGAAATGTAAATGAAATGAACTTTATTTTTAGTCCACTCCCACCATCACGTTTGGGAATATACTGTAGCTCTTATACCATTCAATGTCTAGTTGCAGCTTTTGACTTAAGAAAACTTACAACTCCTGACTTTAGTAATTTTGATTAATACCTGCCAATGATGGTGAACTTGTTGGGGTTTCCACTGAACAGTTGTTGGTCTTTCATTTTGTAAATCTTTCTCTTTTTTTCCCTTCAAAGTTTCTAGCAATAGTTAATAATTACAAAAAACTCAGAAAATTTCCTTGATGCCTTGGCCATGTTCTCCATTTTCCTCCCAGCTAAATTTTTGCTTTCATGTAGCACATAAAAGAGCAGTATGGTTTTGATGAACTAAATCACATGGGTTTCCTAATTAACATTAAAATATTGTCTTTTATTGTTAGCTTCATTTACCCTTTAAGTATCAATTCTTGCAAAACCAAATCTTACATTGGTGACCAAGGATATGGTGGGGAGGAGAGGAGATTCTTTTTTAAAACTATAGAAGAAAAAAGAAAAGAAAATGTTGAGTTTGTACAGTATAAGCAAGTTCTCTGCTGCTCCTTAATTCAAACGGAAGCTGGAACAAATCCCTATGAAATAAAACAAATTGTGCTGATACTGCTTGATGTAAAGTGTTAAAACCAAAGAACAGCACACAGTTTTACAGAGATTTAAATCTCATAGTTTGTAATGGAGCTAAGCCCTTGTTAATGGTGCCTCCTGGAAAATGGCCATGCTAATTAGGGAATTCTGAGAGGTGAAGTTCACACAACTGAAAGATGTCCATGTCAAGAAAGATTGGTGTCTATGGAGTTTCTCAGTCATTCAAGTCATGGTTGTCCCAAAAGTACTTTTTCAAAAGGCAACTGGACTTTGTTTTTTCCTTAAAGATGTTTCGCTTCTCATCCAAGAAACTTCTTCAATTCTTCTTGGATGAGAAGCAAACCATCTTCAAGGAAAAAAATAAAGCCCAGTTGCCTTTTGAAAAAGCACCTTTGGGACAACCATGACCTAGATGACTAAGAATCTCCTTAGACATTGGTGTCTATTCTTGCATCTAACAGTTCTGGGCACTCTTACTTGGGATTTCATGTCATGAATCTTAGAAGAAAGAAAATCATGATGGAGATCATGTGATCTATGCAAGATCCATGAGAGACTATCATCAAATCTCTTAAATTCCATGGTCGAGCAAGTCTTCCCAATTTCCCAAACTTCAGCTGAAATCTGGTTATCTTCAGTTTCCTATCCATCACTTCTAAACATGTTCACAGATTCACAGAGAACTTATTTCATTTCACGTATTTGAATCAAATAAGGACTGAGTCATAGCTTTCCTCCCTCATAATCCACAATTCTCTGAATTTTGCAATTTAACTGCTACATGACTCTGCTCTCATCCACAACAAACCAAGGGTATTCAAATTCAAAACAGTGAGGACACTTTAAAAAAATCAAAAGAATTTAAAGTCTAAATCCTTGAATTGAGTCGGTTTAATTTAAGGAATGAGTCTGACTCAGAAAAAGGAGGTTTTGAGAAAATGTGAAAGCAACTCAATCTTTAAGTTCATCTGTCAGCTAGATTGCTTCTGTTTTTTTTCAATTCAGAAAATCAATCAAAAACTTGATCTCATCTCCTTCCTTCCTTCCTTCCTTCCTTCCTTCCTTCCTTCCTTCCTTCCTTCCTTCCTTCCTTCCTTCCTTCCTTCCTTCCTTCCTTCCTCCTTTATCTCTCTCTCTCTTTCCTTCCTTCCTTCCTTCCTTCCATCCCTCCATCCATCCTTCCATACATCCATCCATCCTTCCCTCCTTCCTTCCTTCCTTTTTACCTATCTCCTTCCTTCCTTCCTTCCTCCTTTATCTCTCTCTCTCTTTCCTTCCTTCCTTCCTTCCTTCCATCCATCCATCCATCCATCCATCCATCCATCCATCCATCCATCCATCCATCCATCCATTTTGCCTAGAGGTGACTCTGGGCAGCTAACAAACATTATGAATACACCTCTGTTCCTAGCATCTTGCCATGGGACAATGTACTTGTCCCTTAAGAGGCATTTTGCTTGGCACGTTTTGACCACCAATTCCAGTAGCTAGTTGAAGTCCATACAGAGCAAATACGTGGAAACCCTTTTGAACTATTGGAACTTCCAGGAAAGTTCCTGCAAACTTTCAAGAAAACCCCGAAACAAAATGGAGAAAAAGCACCACAGACATCTTGACTTTTTGCTGTAGAAGTAGGGAAGCACACTCTTCCATAAAGCAGTTTTGCAGAGGTGTTTTCCTTGAAGCATCACCTTTACAAAGCTTTGTACTACTATATCTCAGCTCAGCCTACTCACAGGGAGTGCTATGTATGTCAGCTTCAGCTCCCGGAGAGAGATAGACAAGCCTAGACAAAGATACATAAATACACAGAGAGAAGTTTTATATATAAAAATGCATACATTGAGGAAAATAGTTACAAAATGCATTAGATCAGAAGAAATTGCTTGCAAAAGCAGGGCAAAATAAGAAACTTTGCAAGCAAAAAATGTGAGTATAAGAAATGTGCAAAAATGCACATGTACATTTTTGCACAAAGTCAAGATTAGAAGCTGTTGTGTCCTTTTCACATTACCGTAGGTTTCTATATGATCTCATGAATATCAACCCTGGTTAAAAAAAACGAGAGCTGTTTTCATAGTTACGGTCTGCGGTTGGCTTCTCTGTATTGATGGTAGCCAAAACTAACTACAATTTATTCAGCTTTGTATATCAGAGCAAGCTGTGACTTGCCTACCATGGAACAAAGCTTTCTAATTTTTCCGCATTGCTACAACCAACCCAAAAAGAAACAGGTTGGACACTTGAGTCTTAAGAACTGATACATCGTGTTCTCATAAGAATTCTAATTTAAAATAGACGTTTAAGACAGTTGTTATGCTTCCTGTATTTGTTCATATACTTTTCCTGGTCTTATATTATATTTCAAGTCTGTTATGGCCTGCGATTGAAACAACGCTTCTATTCTCAGGCTAGCTGCAAATTGTAGTTCTAAAGTACATGTGAATGTGTTCCAGGTATGAAATGGTTGTGTTATTCTGCACAATTAAACTTCATTAGAGATATGGGTTTGATTTAAAACTTGTCCCTGGATTTAAGTGACATCCTCATGGGATAAACTAGAATTTTATGTTATTGCTGTTAAGTAATTATTTAAATTAGCAGTGGAAAATTTAGAATGAATGGACTAAACTTGAATTAATGATTGCTTTGAGAATAAGTTTTGCCCATTAGCCACAAACCTTCTCTGGCTTTCATGTTTGTGTGCGGGTCTTCTGGGGTTTCTCTTGAGCTACTGATTCATGTTGTGTTTGTGAGTATATACACACAGGCGCGCGCGCGCACACACACACACACACACACAAACACAAAGTTAGTGGTCCCCTGGTGGTTGTGAGGTTCTGGAAAATTCCCTTCCCTGTTAATGCTCCTATCTTTTCTCTCCTGGTATGATAACGTAGAATAATCTTTTCTCTTAACGTCCTTGTATTGTTTGAACTGTTCATAAAATACATTTTTGTTTATATGTGATTCTTTGAGAAGTGCAATCTGCTCAAGAAGGGAGGGGGAAATGAGACAAAATGGAGTTATAAAGAGGTGTGTCCATTTAAAAGTAGTAATCACAAGATATTTCAAAAATTTATAGCCTTTACCTTTTGCTGCATAGAACAATTCATAACATGCAAGATAACCTTGAGTTGAATCCTTGAGTTGGCTTGACCTTTCATCTCTGGTGTTCTGTAGTTCCGTTCTGAAGGACTGGCATTGACCTACACCTTATAGTAGAACCTTCAGGATAACAATTTGCAGTTTCTGCAAAGATCAGATCTTCTGTTTTAGTCTTTTTCTCTCCCAATAAAACAGAAGATAGTTTTCCCAATTTTTTCCTTTGGCATTCCATGGGACAGTCCTCAAATCAAACATCTGGATTTTCTTTTCCGCTGACTTGAAATAATTTTTCAACCTCAACTGAAAGTTGGAAAAAAGTTTTCTCCCATTTTCCATGTGGGGAGATGAGTTTTAGAAAATTCTTGTCATGCTTCTCTTTGTGTCTACTCATAAACCACAGGGAATTCAAAATAATGTGAGTGTTACCATACTTGTGTTGCAAAAATCCAGGGTAATAATTTTCTCTATCTCTTTGATCCTGTCTATTGGTCCTCTGGATTTTTGCAGCACAGCTAGGGCAACTGTAATAAAATTGAAGTTTAAAGCTGAAAAATCTTCTGCCTCTTACTCAGGAGTAAGGGAAGATACTTACCGTATTTTTCAGTGTATAAGACGCACCTTTCCCCCCCCCAAAAAAGATGGTGAAAATCTGGGTGCGTCTTATATTCAGAATGTAGCCCCACCCAGCCTCTCAAACAGAGGTTTCAGAGGCTGAAAAAAGCCTCTGAAACGGAGCTTCAGAATAAAAGCCTCTGAAACGGAGCTTCAGAAAAAAAAGCCACTCAAATGGAGCTTCAGAAAAAAAGCCTCTCAAACAGAGCTTCAGAATAAAAGCCTCTCAAACGGAGCTTCAGAATAAAAGCCTCTCAAACGGAACTTCAGGAAAAAAAGTTTCAGAGGCAGAAAAAAAAGCAAGGCTCAGAGCTCACAACCAAGGAACCTGTTGCTAAAATTCACCTCTGAGAACAGCTGATTGGGGGTATTTGGGGAGCACGTCCACCCGCCAATCAGCTTTTTTCTTATTTTCCTCCCCAAAAACTAAGGTGCATCTTATACTCCAGTGCATCTTATACTCCGAAAAATACGGTATGTCTCTTTAATGTTGCACTGTAAGGCTAACTTAATGCAACAAGCTAGACTAAACTGGAATTGAGTTGGTTCATAGGTAGTATGTCACATTGTTGGAAACCCAGTCACTATCTTTGCATGTTGTGTCAACCAAGTCTTCATTCTAAACCGTTGTATAATTTCTTTGCTCATATGATGTATGATGCCATTTTAAATATTATTAATCTGGGTGTGGGTTTAGTGTATTAATGTAAACTGAGCCTGAACTTCCTTGAAGAAGATACAAATAGCATTGGATACAAACATTGCAAAGAATTTTTTAGGGTTTTTTTTTTTTCCATCATGTAAATTTCAGAACAATAGGCAAGTTTCAGCTTGGAAATGTCTTTCCAGAAGAAGTTACCAAGAATAACGATCTCTATTTAACATTTAGATAGGTTGATACCATAGAGCTGACCAGGCTAGATTTTATAGAATATGAATAATTAGAGTTTTGTAGCCCAGCCAAATTTTGAAAAATATAGACAGAGTATATCAAGAACCATTTCTGTCCTCTGGGAAAGTCACTGTGTGAGAAGCTGGCATACATTAGTTCCAGATTGAAGGTGGGTGGGTGGAAAATCTATTCCTTATTGGCAGGAATATTTTGGCAGTATAAATAACCGAAATCTTATGAACAAACTGGTCAATTTGAAATTAAATAAATGATCTCTCATTGCCTCCATGTTCTCACCAGATAATCACAAAAGGTGATTTTTTTCAGCAACTCAATTAGCTTTTACAAGTTGGCTTACTTGCAAAGCAGGGAGCATTAAAGTTTCAAGAGCTTACCACTGTCATATGTAAACTGGCAGTTAGGGTTTCTTTCTTTATTTTTCCTTTGAAGTCTAGGTATGAAGTAGGACTTACTTGTTCGTTTCCTCTGAACTGCCAGATTCTTCCTTAAGCCAATTTTAATTTAGGCACTACTATCTCTAGGACTTTGGTACATGGTTAGAACAATCAATTACTTGGTACCAGTGAAAGAAGAATTTAAGCTAGCAGTGGTGGGATTCAATTTTTTTTTTACTACTGGTTCTCTGGGTGTGGCTTGGTGGGCATGGCATGGCTTGGTGGGTGTGGCTTGGTGGGCATGGCAGGGGAAGGATACTGTAAAATCTCCATTCCCTCCCCACTCCAGGGGAAGGTTAGTGCAAAATCCCCATTTCCTCCCGATCAGCTGGGACTTGGAAGGCAGAGAATAGATGAGGGCGGGGCCAGTCAGAGGTGGTATTTACCGGTTCTCCAAACTACTCAAAATTTCCGCTATCGGTTCTCCAGAACTGGTCAGAACCTGCTGAATCCCACCTCTGTAAGCTAGGCTAAGAACTCAGACCTGGGAAGTGTTAAGATCTTGGAATATCTGATTGGCCATTTCTGCTTGAAATCACAAAACATGATAGACTAAAACAGGGGTGTCAAACTTGCATCGTCATGGCGGCATTACGTGATGTATCGGGACTTTTTCCCCCTTCACTAAATTGGGCGGGGGCGGGGCCAGCACATGACGCATCCAGCCCGCAGGCCGCGAGTTTGACACCCCTGGTCTAAAATGTGATTTGGTTATTTTGTAGCTTGATGGAACAATAGTTTGCCAATTAATGCTACTCATAACATACAGAACCATCAATTTGCCAGGAAAAATGGTTTGTTTTGAACATCTAAGCCACTAGAGTAATTCAGTAAACCATGTATTCATGTGTTGTGCTAAAGTAACCACTGTGTTAGAGGTAGGGATACTACCTGCAAGAGATACACTGACCATATTTTCTACTTTACAATACTTGAAGGCCAGTTCAAGCCAAGTCCAGGTTAACTATGTAGAGTTGTAAGAAGGAAGAGAAAAGGTCTTTAAGTGGTAGTGCTACAAGGATGAGATGTTGGACCAGATGTCCAAATCCTCAATCATTAGAAGGAAGAGGGCCCCAAACTCATCAAGATTAGCCTAAACAGAGTACAGTAGTTATGCCTTTGAATCTGAAAAGAAAGGAGCATTTTGAGACACATTGGTCACTAAATCTCAAGTAGTCTAATGCACGATTGCCTGAAATTGTCCATCAACAGCATCTAGCTCAGCATTTCTCAACCTTGACAACTTTAAGATGTGTGGACTTCAATTCCCAGAATTCCCCAGCCAGCATTGTTGGCTGGGGAATTCTGGGAGTTGAAGTCCACACTTCTTAAATTTGCCAAGGTTGAGAAACACTGATCTAGAGAGCTGGTCTCCTGTTCCCACCTCTAATATAACCTTGGTATTTCTCACCTTTAATATAAATTAACTTTCCCGTATTTGTGCAGATCTGTTGATTCTTTCCTCCCTGGTGTGGGGGAGGCATATTTTAGTTACCATAAAACAGCATGAGGCTGGGATTGAGAAGATGATGCTTAGATGTAGAATTTGGTTGCTGCATTTACAGAGCCAGCCCTAACTTAAGGCAATGTAAGAGAAGCAGGCATTGTTAAAGAGCAGCCATGATCTCAGAGCCCCAGATCAGGGGTGTAATCCAGCAGGTTCTGACAAGTTCTGGAGAACCGGTAGTGGAAATTTTGAGCAGTTCAGAGAACCGGCAAATACCACCTCTGGCCAGTTCAAGCCAAGTCCAGAGTGGGGTGGGAATGGAGATTTTGCAGTATCTTTCCCCTGCCACGCCCACCAAGCCACAGAACCGGTAGGGAAAATTTTTGAATTTCACCCCTGCCCCAGATGGTATCTAAATAAGATTGTATTACACTACTACTTCATTATTCTTAAGAGATGGTCCCATGTCTTACTCAGCCTTGGTTTAATAATTGCTGTGTGGTTTTGCATCTGAACTCATCAGCTTAGATTAAAATTGGACTGAATCCTTTCCCTGCATTCAACAGTTTATTAATTTCCAATAGAAGAATTGGATGCTTGTTGTTGTTTTTTTAATTCAAACTATGGCAACATCGCTATGCAAGTTGCATGGTCACCTGACTATTGTATGGTTGAGCTTTCATGAAAAAAAAAATGTTCCTGTGCGTCTGTTCAGAAAGCGCAAAAAAGGGACTTCTTAAAAGGAAAAGCAAGGCAGGTTTTAAAAAGAACAATTTTGGTCACCTCAAAAAAAAAAAAAAAAAAACAAAATGCCAAAAAAAAAAAGGCAAATTGCCTCTTTTTATTCCCCCTGCCTTACAAGTTCTGGAAGACATTTTTACAATGTTCTCTTCTCTTCAATTTGCTTCCTGTTTTTTTTCCATATGACGATTTAAAGGCAAGGCAACCTGTTCAGAAGAGCTCTAGGTTAGCCACAATGGAGTATGAAATGAACATTATCTACGGTTTTTTCTGGGTAGCTTTACATTTCCATTGAGTGTGATTACAGCCCACAAAAATTCCTCCCCTGTGAACGCTAAGGAAATTATCAACATGATGACGTTTGTCACCTCTTTTCAAAAGATGTCTTTTTAAAAAAAGGGTGGCTTGGTTATCTTTGTAAAGTTATGCAAAGGAAGTTACAAAGCCTACAGATTGAAGCAAGAGAGAACACCCTGTACTTTGGTCAATGGAAGGTATAGAGTTCTGTAGTTCCACATAAAAACTGCATCTATTTTAATATATAGTAATTATACCAGAAAGAATTTCTATTTCAGCTGATGATGAATGTCAGTTCTGACACAGCAGAAAGACTTCATGAGGCTTTATTATAATGCAGCAGCAGAAAGTACTTGCTATTAAGTCTTGACAATAGCCAGCAACTCTGAAGGTGCTTCATTTGACCATTCTGAAGGCTATTAAATGCCTAGAATAATAGAACAGATTCTCCCAACTTGGAGCTGTTTAACTATTGGAATTCAACGGTCTTGGGCTCATAGGAGTAATATAACGGAAGAGCACCATACTGCTATAGAAGCAGAACTTCATATTTTGGGAGATTAGCTTTTCCTTAAATGCTAAGCAACTAATTGTATAACTTTGTGTGACAGATCATGGCTCAACTTTTATTGAATACCATATACTGTATGTATGCTTTAAAAATTCAGAGATTTTGGGGTTTTGCTAAGGAGTAACAATCAAATTAGGGTCGCCTTCGGCTTTGGGCATCTCCAACTGGAGTCTCACTATCTTGGGAGAGAAAGAAATATGTACACATTGGAAATGGTTCAACTTGGTTTAAAGAGGAAAATGCTCTTAAAATCCAGGTTCTGGGTGGATTCTCCAAACTACCTTCGTTCTGGCATTATCTTTCCTTTGTGGAGTAAAAGACACGGATGACAGCTGGCCAACAGACTAACATCTAGGGTGGTGAAGCCTGGATGTGATACATCACAGTTTCCCCTAGTGTGATTTAACAATCCTCCCCTCCTCTTCTATAATTACTTTGACCCTTGCAGTAGAAGTTAGGTGCAGTGCACAAATTCAATGTAATCTGGCAAGGAGGGTAGCTGAGATCAGGACCATGGATAGTTCCAAAGGTTCTGCTTGCTGAAGAGTTTCTCCTCTCTGAATGTGGACTCATGTAATCTGCTGGAGATACACACACACACCCCCAAGAGAATTTTCTGTTCTGCACATTGAAGCTTAAGGAACAAAATAGATGTCTTAAGCTTTGTAGATGTTTCAAGCACAGGGTTTTTTGTCTCCCAGAAATTCTCCCTCCTCCCAAAATGTGATCTGTCCCACCTCCTTTTAGAATAAGACATGACTTGGTCCATGCAGCTCTGCAGAGTTTTCGAGCAGACAGAAGTTGTACCCCACTTCTCTATTCCTCTGTGCTTGGATCTTTGTCCCATGCCCTACTTGGCCATAAAATATACTGGTTGCCAAGTCTAGGCTGGAAGGAGCAAAGATTGAAAATCGCTCTGGTTCGGAAAGCCTAATAGAAGAATAAAGAACAGAAGGCTACTGAAGGGAGACCAGGAAAACAAATACATCCCATTGCTGCTTAAACGAGGCACACTAGAAAAAGTGGGCAAGGCAGTTTGGTAGTTCTGCTAGTCCAAAACCAAAAGGTTCTTCACAGCGGAGCTGCAGCTATGTGATCAGCCAGGAGGGGCAGTAGTCAACCTCCATCTTTGTCCTCAGCCATGTGAAGAATGCATGAAAGACGAAGTGTCCTACATGAATAACATACTCCATCATTTGAACAGATAACATTGGAACGTTATGACATTTAACAAATCAAAATATTGGTATCGTAGTAATGATATCTCTAAATAGGCATTGCTTGTTTCTGATTTGTATCTGAGGAAACTGAGACAAGATTTGAGACAAGTGATAAGAAATTTAAATTTCTGTTGAATTGTGAATGAAAGAATTTTGGTCTCTCTCTCTCT
>QLTV01012195.1:1696517-1717886 GCA_003457575.1 Thermophis baileyi
TGTAAATAAAAAGATAAGATGCATTCGTCAAGAATCATAAGGTACAACACTTAATGATTGTCATAGGGTACAAATAAGCAATCAAGAAACAATCAATATTGATATAAATCGTAAGGATACAAGCAACAAGTTACAGTCATACAGTCATAAGTGGAAGGAGATGGGTGATAGAAACGATGAGAAGACTAATAGTAATAGTTATGAAGCCTTAGTGAATAGTTTGACAGTGGTGAGGGAATGATTTGTTTAGCAGAGTGATGGCGTTCGGGGGAAAAACTGTCCTTGTGTTTGGTTGCCTTGGTGTGCAGTGCTCTATAGCATCATTTTGAGGGTAGGAGTTGAAAGAAGGGGACTGAGTGTCTGTGCATTGTCCATTCACAGCATGAGAAGGAAGCACATTTTTAAAACCCAGTCTCTGCTAGATTTCTTCTAAACAGAAGCACTGAGCATGGATGCAATCCTCAAAATTCTTGTGAATTATAGATGGTGTTTTTATGCAGAGCAGTGATGAGCTCTTCAGCAAACTACTTCTCAGTATTTTCAAGCCATGCCCTAAACTTCAAATACCAAAACTGAACTCAGGATGTGTCTGTGGAGAGTCTCAGTCATCCAGGTCATGGTTGTTCCCAAGGTGCTTTTTCAAGAGGCAACTGGACTTTATTTTTTTTTCTTGAAGACATTTTGCTTTTCATCCAAGAAGCTTCTTCAGAACTAATGAAGCAAAATGTCTTCAAGGAAAACAAGAAACAACCAATTGCTTCTTGAAAAAGTACCTTTGAGTGAACTCAGGGGTGAGTTCCAACTTACCTCGCTGCCGGTTTGCTCCCTCCCACGCCGCGTGGGCATGCCTCGTGGGCGCGCATGCACTTCATGCGCGCGCGCATGCGCAGTAACAAAAAATCAGAAAAAAATAAAATTAAAAAAACAAAGCCAAAAAAAAGATGGTGACTGCATGCACAGTGCCAGAAGTCAGCTTCTGCGCATGCTCAGAAGGAAAATAAAAAAAAAAAATTCAATTTAAAAAAAATTCAAAAAAAAAATTCAAAAAAAGATGGTGGCCGCCACGGACCGGCACCGACCGATCCGGTTCAGTGATGTCATCGTGACATCACCAGCAGGCTGCTACCGGTTTGGGAGAACCAGTCCGAACCGGGAGGAACCCACCCCTGAGTGAACTCAGGAAATTATTCCAATAACTTAGTTGGCATTTCACTGATTCAAATTCAAAAATATATTCTCTGTACCTGAAGTGTCCAGTTTCAGCATTCTTCTATAAATGCAAACTGAATAATAAGGGATGCAAAAGAAAGAACCAGAGGTCTGGCATCATCCAGATACATAGATGTCAACTCCAAAAAGTATGCATCTGACACACTCATTGCTGAAAATTCTGGAACCTGAATGTCTATGGAGATTCTCAATCATCCAGATCATGGTTGTCCCAAAAGTGCTTTTTCAAAAGGCAACTGGAGTTTCTTGGTTTTCCTTGAAGACATTTTGCTTCTCATCCAAGAAGCTTCTTCAGTCATAACTGAAGAAAAACCAAGGAAGTCCAGTTGCTTTTTGAAAAAAGAAAACACCATTGGGACATCTGGAAGTTGAAGTATTTTCATTTAAAGCTTGCTCCTTTGGTGTCCCCATAGGTTGAGGAAGATCTAGGGGTGACCTGATAGCAGTGTTCCAATATCTCAGGGGCTGCCACAAAGAAGAGGGAGTCAAACTATTCTCCAAAGCACCTGAGGGCAGGACAAGAAGCAATGGGTGGAAACTAATCAAGGAGAGAAGCAACTTAGAACTAAGGAGAAATTTCCTGACAGTTAGAACAATTAATCAGTGGAACAACTTGCCTCCAGAAGTTGTGAATGCTCCAACCCTGGAAGTCTTTAAGAAGAGATTGGATAACATTTGTCTGAAGTGGTGTAGGATTTCCTGCCTAAGCAGGGGGTTGGACTAGAAGGCCTCCAAGGTCCCTTCAAACTCTGTTATTTTATTTCTTATTCTATTTCTATACCTGAATAGAGGATAGGCAGAGGATTGAAGTTAGGCCCAGACCAATATGCAAGGTAGTTCCATCTTCTCAAAGCAAACCAGTTCATGTTTTACTCCCACTAATTATCTTATGAGCATTTCCCCCAAAAAGTTTGATAAACCTTGGGATATTTTGCAACGTACAGTATCTAGCTAAATGTTTTGCAACTGTTAGTTAGACTAGTGGCCACTAACCTAGTTCCTTTAAAAATGATTAATTAGCCAATTTCAAGGTGGATAAGGATATCAGTAACTAGACTCATGACAGGTATAAATTATTTCCAGTATTCAAGGCTGGATGCCACCAATTACCTGTTGTTTAGAACAAACAGGAAGGGCACTGTTAAATCCACACTGTTTATTGGAAATAGCGGGTGAATTTTTAGTTCATTCCAAAGTTTTGTGGTTTTTGTTCTTAAGTTCCATCTACTCAAGGCAGCAAAACAGGTGACAGTTTAGAAAGGAGAATGCCACACCTGTCAGGCTTTGTTGGGGCAACCTAAGGTCCAGACTCCAAAAGAAAGCAAGGGCAGAATATCTTTGGGAAAAGGAATTTGAGAGGTTTGAGAGACAAAATGAATTGCTAGTTCACACTTCGGCTCCAGCTATCCTGTGGGGCTGTCGAGGGAAAGGGATGTTGAAGGGCCAAATCTTTACTGTTGTATTGTAGAATTTGACAATTGGACTTCTTTGTTGAATCTATTTGATGTGCTGGTTCACCAATTGTGTAGGTATAGCTTGGAGATAATACAATTGGTCGTGCTGGTTTTAAAATGGTACAGTAGAGTAAGGGGAATCATTAAATAATCCTCTGTGGATACTGTGCAAAAGGGAAAATGCCATTCTAATAAACAAACAAACAAACAAACAAACAAACAAACAAACAAACAAATGCATAAATACATAAGGAAATAAGGAAATAAGCAAGCAAGCACCTCAATGGATTTAGAATGCAGTACTCAATGAAAAGTTATATTTTAAGAAAGCCTTAAAGCTTATAGTTTTTTGGATCCCATGACTTATCCGAATTTTAAGTCTTTAACCTTTCTGTCCTGTAGCCTTGGAGTAAAATAAAATCAAAACACGAAATAATATTTCTGCAGTCAACATTGGTTTTAAGGCATTTCTTCACAACTGCCGAGGATGAGTGGTTCATCTTATGATGGAGGGGAAAAATACATTTGTTAAGGTTGTAACACAATTAAGGAATCTTGGAGCACTATGTAATTCTTTTATTGCATGCTACAAGAATGATGTATTAATTATCAGTGAACTAATCTATCATTCAGATATATTCATTTTATGGGTTTTACGGATATTTTAAGGTTTTCGTGAACTTGTGAAAAATTTGTAGGGGCGTATGTGTGAGAAAGAGAAAGAGTATGTGTATATGTATATGCATGTATGTGTGTAAATACACACAGACTTATCAAAAAAGTTACATTACACATGCACATACACACAATCCTTGACAAGTGCCGTGTGCCTCTTCCTCTCATTATAACAAGAATAATTTACAACGAAGAATACCAGACGCATGTCTTTTGTAACATATATTGAAATAATTCACTTCCTGTTAGCTGTATTGAATTTTTAATCCTCTATATATTTATCGTGAAGTGTAACAAATTACTTATAGCACACAAAAGCTTATGGCATACGATTACCCTTAATTAATGGGTAAGTGCAAGCCTTTATTATTCAATGAAACTAATTTATTATCTTAATTCTCTGATTTTCGGTTCCACGTTTCTATCGAGACCATTGTTCGCACCATGGTAACCATCCGCAGCCATATGTAAAGGGTGTGTGTGTGTCTCTCTCTCTTTGTGACCTACACCACCTAATTAGATTGTATTGTTATCCCCAAACTACGGAGCAAACAGACTGTGCGGTCCTGCTGTAGTTTTAAGGAAATCGAGGCCCTGGGTACAGATTTGTGGATAACTCGTAGGATCCCTTCTTTCTCTTCTTTGCATTCCGACAACTCTATTATTTTTCCCCAGCTCTTGTTTCCTCCTTGATTCTTTTGTCTGTGTTTCTCTCCCCCCCCCGCCCCCTGCATCACCACATCTCTACCTCGGTGTGATTGCACACTTTCCTTACCTGTTCCTTGTCTCTTCTATTAGACACAGCTAGTTAACTGAGAGGAAGTGAAAAGAGCTGGAAGGTGCCTTGTCGAGAGTTTCCCCAGCTAATTGCTAGTCCTAATAGGCAGCATTAGCCACTACAAGCCCTTTGAGATGGCCTTCAGCTCCTCTCAGGTAACAGCCATCACCAGATAAAGGCTGGAATACGCTCCATTTAGAGAGACACTTGCAGACAGGAATGTCACAGGCTGCCAATTATGTTCTGCCTGTACACAGTCACTTCCAAGCGATAGTGAGATACGTACACCGAGAGCTCAACGAATGAGCTGTGTACTAACTCAACCTACAAATACACAGGGGCTTCGGAGCAGGCGCCTTCTTTTCAAATTAGGTTCCGTCAAATTTCCATTATCGCGTTCTGGTTATGGCCCTTTGGCTCGGTCTTTCCACACCATCCAAACAGTCAACCCAACATCATTGGGTAAGGCCAGGTTGGGCCTGGAGAGACTTACTTGTTGTATCTGAGCCGCTGAAGCAATATCTACACTCACGGTGGTGTGTAAGGAACCAATCTTTCTTAAAGGGACATGTCTATCCTTTGTGGCTTTTGGCCTCCTGAATTAGAGAAATGGAGGTGGGTGCTGTCATACTCTCTGCAGTTATTTCTAAACTAAAATTTAAGGTTTAATCTGTTAGGGGGAAAAGGTCAAAGAAATGACAGGGAGAGTAGCAAATCTTCTTTAAAGGATGGCCCTTCATAGCCTTAAATGCAATTCCATCTTCTTCATCTTCCTTCTTCCATCTGGAGTTGGAGGGACCTGATGTTACCGTTACCTGCCTCACTCTCCTTTTGAATTATTATTAGCTTTTTGAATTCTCCTTTAGAAACATCTGGTGCCTAAAAAATGAGGGCGCATTACTCTTTTGCAGCATTGTCTGCACAATTGAAGAACAACTTGGATTCATACAAGTTCAAGTGGTGTGCAACTTTTGTTGTTATTGTTGTTCAACTGTGTCCAATTCTCAAAGACTGCCTGGACAAGTCTCTAAAGTTTTTTGGCAAGAATTCTCAGAAATGGTTTGCCATTGCCTCCTTTCTTGGGTTGAGAGAAGTGACTAGCCCAAGGACACCCAACTGGCTTTGGGTTGAACTAGAGCTCAGAGTCTCCCAGGTTTTAGGCTGATACCTTAACCCCGGCACCAAACTGGCTCTCGGTGTTCGATTACTTTACAGCAATAGGGGTTGTCCTCGACTTATGACCACAATTGAGCCCAAAATTTCTGTTGCTAAGCAAAACAGTTGTTACGTGAGTTTTGTCCCATTTTTACGACTTCTCTTGCCATAGTTGTTGAGTGAATCACTGCAGTTGTTAAGTCAGTAACGCGGTTGTTAAGTGAATCCAGCTTCCCCATTGGCTTTGCAACCATTGAGTCAGTCACCAAGCATCTGAATTTTGATCGTGGGACCATTGGGGGTGCTGCAACAGTCGTAAGTCTGAAAATTGGTCATAAGTCACTTTTTTCCCAGTGCCGTTGTAACTTTGAACGGTCATTAAATGAACTGTTGTAAGTTGAGGACTACCTTTAATAGTTGCTATAATTGGAACATCTCGTTCTTGTGGAATACTGCTAAACAAGCAGTCCCAACTGATATCCCAAAGAAACGTCTTCAAAGAAAAAACCAGAGAGTCCAGTTGCCTCTTGAAAAAGCACCTTTGGGACAGCCATGAGAATCTCCATAGACATTTCTCAATTTATACATTACTTTTACCATTTAAACCCAAGCAACGCAGGGGCATTTTTGTATAAGAACTCTAACTTAACATCCATTATATTTCTTCAACTTGTATCCTGACTTTTCCGTAGGAAGCTCAAGGCAATGTACATCAGTCTCCCTTTATTTAGTCCTCATTGATTTGGGAATCGGTGAATTATCTAGAGCTTTTCTAGATCAAATGGGAACTTGAATCTGGGTCTCTCCACTCTATCCACCATATCACACTCAAAGATACAAGAAGACACGATTTCTCCAAGTAAATACACAACAGAAGTAAAATCTGAACTTCAGCTATGAAAATGAGCTGAATGCCTCTTTCTGACACGGCTATTAAACCCTTCAACCCTGCATCTAACTGCATTCACACAACGTAGTGAAGAGGTAAGAAAAATCCAAAATAAAACCAAACGAACTTCAGGAAAAGTGCCTCTGTCTTTTTACCGATGAAACGATAAGCAATCTTAAGCACTGTTTTCAGAGAAATATGGCAGCTTCCTTTCTTGGAAGAGAACATTATTTTTCAATCTTTTAAGAAACTTCACTCACAGCAAACAGAAAATCTTGGAAGCCCTACAGCAAGAATTCTGGGTCTGCTGCCAACAATATTTTCCCTAAGATTGTCAGAAATCATACCTACATCAGGAAATATACAGAGTGTTTTATTTGAAAACTGTTTATTACTCTACATTCACCATATGGTAGTGATAAGACAGTCTTGGTTCCTCACCAATGCCAGATTTGCAGTACCCATCGTCAGAGCTTCAGAGAAGGAACAGACGAGTATTTGACAGAGAAATACAGTCTTTCTCTTGGTTTATGGGAAATTCCTGAAACAGAAAGCTTAAAGGCCTAAATTGATCAGTGCTACGCTTGGTTGTAGAGGATATCTGGTATGAAGACCTTGCTAAACCTGGACTGCATCAATCCATACGATCAGAGACACTTATAACTCTTGCTGCCATCTCATGGCTGTCCAGATTTTTGCAGATAGTCCTATATTGTTTTATTTAGTTTCCTAGTATGATTCTGATTGCTTATTTAGTATCCTATGACTATCACTAAGTGTTGTATGTTATGATTCTTGATGAATGTATTTTTATGTACACTGAGAGCTTATGCACCGAAGACAAATTCCTTGTGTGTCCAATCACACTTGGCCAATAAACAATAATTCTTCTTCTTCTTCTTCTTCTTCTTCTTCTTCTTCTTCTTCTTCTTCTTCTTCTTCTTCTTCTTCTTCTTCTTCTTCTTCTTCTTCTTCTTCTTCTTCTTCTTCTTCTTCTTCTTCTTCTTCTTCTTCTTCTTCTTCTTCTTCTTCTTCCCTCCTCCTCCTCTTCCTCCTCCTCCTCCTCCTCCTCCTCCCCCTTCTTCTTCTTGTCATCCAGCCTTTGTTTTTCTTCCAGGCTACCATGCCATTACAGGTAGTCCTTGACTTACAACAATTCATTCAGTGACCGTTCAAAGTTACAACGGCACTGGAAAAAGTGACTTATGACCGTTTTCACACTTTAAAACCATTGCAGCACCCTCATGGTCACATGATCAAAATTCAGACATTTGGCAACTGGCTCATATTTATGATGGTTGCAGTGTTCCAGGGTCATGTGATCTCCTTTTGTGACCTTCTGACGAGCAAAGTCAACGGGGAAGCCAGTTACTTCATTTAACAACCATGTTACTAGCTTAACATCTGCAGTGATTCATTTAAAAAATGTGGCAAAAAAATGAGGCAAAATTCACTTAACAGCTGTCTCACTTAGCAACAGAAATTTGGGGCTCAATTGTGGTTGTAAATTGAGGATTACCTGTGCTGTCCAGAGCAAAAGGAGAATTGGGCAAACAGGTTCGACTGTAGAGCAGACATATTTCCTCCAACTGTCTCGACTGGAAGCGTTGTCAGGATAGTCCTCTGTGTTAAGAGCTTCTCAATTTTAAGGCATATTATATACCTTTTCTCAATATAATATAAATCACCGTAAGAAAAAAAGAAGTAGTCTTGAACTTCCCTTTAGGAAGAGAAGAATTTTCTCATGCCAAGACAATAATTTGCTCAGTGCTACCTAAGTTAGGACAGTGGTGGCTCCATTTCTGAGGATGGTTTGAGGGTTGAAAAGGGTTGAAAATCATGGCTTAAGTCCATAATATCAATTTGGATCTCAACCTATTTCAGACTCCAAAATTTACAGCCCTTAGTTCTAATCCTTGCAATCCTTCTGGGGGGCTGGAAAAAAAAAAAAAGTGCCTACTTTTTGTATCACAGCTTTACCCAGACTGATAACACTTCTTAGGATTTTTTTTAGGCAGTTTTTTTTTCCTAATCTATTTGGACGTGCCAAGCATTTTGCAAGCAACGCATGTAAGCTGAAGGTCGTTCTCTGTACATACACCATCAGCAGACAGAGCCTATAGTTTGCTGATCACCTGATCACAGTCGTTTACCATAAAATGAGCCATAGTTATATTTCTGTTTAAGTTATAGTCTTTCCCTTTGCACAGGAACCTAGCAAACGAAACTGCATACACAAATATTATACCAAACAATACTCCTTGTCTTCACTTCTATGGAGCTCTTTCTCTTGTGTTGGCAATATGGAAGTATCCTTTCAATCAACTTAGATAGCAGGATTTAGCTGATTTTGGCTGAATATGGTTGAACTGCTGGGAAATCTTCCAAGGCCATAGCCTAGATTGGAAAGTTGTAAAAAAAAAAACAATCCAGAAGATGACAACGTTTAAACCACTTCTAAATTGTCCATAAAACGATTGACCATGGAGTCTCTAGTTGACTTGAGGGAGCCTGTACCATTAAGGAGCTGTGCTACAATAATGGCTGTTAGTTCTCCTTTGCCTTTTATCAATCATTTTCAGCCTTCTTCGAGGTGACAGAAAGATAAAAAGCAGAAAGATGCATGACACTGCACAGAGATGACTACAGTTTCATTTATGTCACAGCCAAGGCCACAATCTCGTGTAGCTTCCTTAAAATAATAGCCATCCATTTCTAGCAGTCTTTGCAACTTTGATCAACAGCAGCTGCCGTCTGTTGTTTCTTAAGATAATGGGTCCGATCCAAGACTTATTTATGCCTAGCCTAACTGAAGCATGACTAACTTTAAACAGCATCCCACCAGAACTGTTCCACTGAATTAAACAGGACTAATCCTGAATAATGACTTGAGGATAGGAGCTGATGTGAATGAGGAACCATGATCCTTTAGAGAGGAGGGGAAAATGAGATTATTTGAGGGTGGAGGTTCATTCTCTGAGCTTGGGGGTTGGTTTCCAAATGTTTCGTTACCAGAGTTTTGTTTCAAACTCTGCTGAAGATGTTACCTAGCCTGGTAATGATATGCCATATACAATAATATATAATTATAATATAATGTTATGTTTTTGTTATGTTATGTTTATTCTATTATATATTATAAATAATATATAATAATATATAATAATATAATTCTACTCTATACTCTACTCTACTCTACTCTACTCTACTCTACTCTACTCTACTCTACTCTACTCTACTCTACTCTACTCTACTCCCTTATTCTCTTCTCTTCTCTTCTCTTCTCTTCTCTTCTCTTCTCTTCTCTTCTCTTCTCTTCCCCATCCCATCCCATCCCATCCCATCCCATCCCATCCCATTCCATTCCATTCTATTCTATTCTATTCTATTCTATTCTATTCTATTCTATTCTATTCGAATGAATTTCTTTCATTAGCCTCATAGTCATAGTCCCTAAATTCAGAAAACCTGATTTTTGTGTTGCTTTTATTTTCCCTATTAGCAAAGGTTCCTAGTCCATTTTAATGAAGGAAAATTTGTCCAGAGGGACGTCTATGCAGAATTTTTTAATCTGAATGGTTAGAGCGTTTTGAAACAAGCCCTGTGTATTGATTAGAGTTTGGGCCAGAGCACTGCTTATTGAAATAGTGTTAAACACACAGACACAGAAACACACGGGTGCACACACAGAGAGACCCACATGCAAAGCAGAATCAATGAGAGAGGGGAGCCTCATGGTATTTTCATTAGACATTGCACGTTGCATTGAATTTACAATAATAATTAGGCACCTCGTGAAATATCTAAGAAGAGTTGAACGTATTTCACTCAGCAATCCAATGAATTCTTCAAGTATGCAGATCCCCACTCGAAAAACAAAGCACCTTTGAGTATTAAATTAACAAAGTGAATGGGCACACATTTTTGTATTTCATTTTTACAGATGCATTTGCAACCAAATTAGCAACTAGATTTTTCTCCAGTATAAATTAAAAAAAAAAACCTTGCAATTTCCTATTAATTAAGAATAATGTTATGCCATAAGCTTTTCTGGTGTAATTTGTTACTCTTCACTATAATAAATATACAGCAGATTAAACATTCACAGCATCTTATATACATAAATTCATAGCGTACAATAGGCTGGCCAACCTCCATTCACTTTGCACAGGCCTTTTCCCTCAAAGAGAACAGAGGTGTGTATATCAAGCATATTATGGTATCAGAAAACCATAATATCTTGGAGATCTTGGAGACAAACTTCCAGATCAGGTTTACTGTTAGGTAGAAGAGAAGTGTGCCTCAAATGTAAAGTGTTTCAGGGCTGGGAAGAACCTTTTCCTCTCTTTTTCCCAGGGCTGGAAATAATAGAGCCCAGATGCTATACAATACTGTACAGTGGTGAAATCCAATTTTTTTTACTACTGGTTCTGTGGGCGTGGCTTGGTGGGCATGGCAGGGGAAGGATACTGCAAAATCCCCATTCCCTCCCCACTCCAGGGGAAGGTTACTGCAAAATCCCCATTTCCTCCCGATCGGCGGGGACGCAGGAGGCAGAGAATAGATGGGGGGGGAGAATACTCAAAATTCCTGCTACCGGTTCTCCAAACTACTCAAAATTTCCGCTACCGGTTCTCCAGAACCTGTCAGGACCTGCTGGATTTCACCCCTGATACTGTATGTCCTACACCTGAAAAGCAGTTTTTACCTCTCCTCAAATGTGGTTGATGATTTTATCCTTTCAGCTTTGAGAATAAAAGCTTTTGGACCATCCCAGAATATAGTATAGGTAGTCCTCGACATACGGCCACAATTGAGCCCAATATTTTTGTTGCTACATGAGACATTTGTTCAGTGAATTTCGCCCCATTTTACGATCTTTCTTGCCACCGTTGTTAAGCGAATCACTGCAGCTGTTAAGTCAGTAACACGGTTGTTAAGTGAATCCGGCTTCTCCATTGATTTTGCTTGTCAGAAGGTCGCAAAAAAGGGGATCACATGACACCCCCCCCCGGACACTGCAACCGTCATAACTAGGAGTCGGTTGTCAAGCATCTGAATTTGATTGCGTGACCGTGGGGATGCTGCAGCAGTCATAAGGGTGAAAAACAGTCATGAGTCACTTTTTTCAGTGCCGTTGTAACCTTGAACGGTCACTAAGCGAACTGCTGTAAGTCAAGAGCTACCTTTATTTGGTCTAGATTTGCTATCCATTTTTATTTATTTATTTTTGCTTAAAGAGACAGTTCTCTCATTTGTTTTTCAAAAGGAAACTTTAAAGAGGCATTATATAGGATGGGGAGAGGTTTAAGAGAAAATTAGAACTGGTTCTACAGCAGGAGTGAAATAGTCTGAGTGTATCTCTCTCTCTCTCTCTCTCTCTCTCTCTCTCTCTCTCTCTCTCTCTCTCTCTCTCTCCCTCTCTCCCTTCTTTTTTCTCTCTCTTTCTCTCTCTCTCTCTCTCTCTCTCTCTCTCTCTCTCTCTCTCTCTCTCTCTCTCTCTCTCTCTCTCTGTTTCTTTTCTGTCTCCCCTCCCTCTTATTCTTATTAACCCATCATAAGGGTGGAGGGGATCGTCTATAGGCCTACCCTGATGTATCAGGGAGAGAGGTGTAAGAAAATCTATCTGTTTCCTCAACCAAGACGTTCATTGAGGGAGACATTGGGGAAAGCTCTCACCTCCTCTTGCAGTTGTGAGTCTCTCCAGGGATTGCCACTTCACTCTGCAGACTCTAGAGCAATGCCATTCTGAAACGTGATGTCAATTGCACACAGCACTTCTTAATGCTTAGCTTGGAAGTCTTTGGAGCCGAGACAGACAGACAACATATGAAATTTAACAGGAGGTGAACCAAGCTGCTTAACGTCTGACTATACATTGTTCAGTATTACTGGCTGAAGTGCCAGAGGAGCTTAATTGAGCATGAGATACATAATCTTCTAAATGATTAAAATTCAGTCGTAACTGAGTTTTTGGCTACGCATGTCAAATATCTCCCATTGCAGTAAGGATGGCGAAGAAATTCATTCGGTTCACCTCTCTATGTGAACTTGCCAAATTCCTATTTCCTCTTTGTGGACTTCGCACACTAAAAATCTGCCCCCTTCCTTATTTGCGAGCGCAGTTCACAATTTCAATAAGAACGATCCAGGAAATAGACTAGAGTGGCCACAAAATGCATTCTTGAAATAAAGCTTCATTAGGAAACACAAATGCATTTTGTTCGATAGGAAAGTTATAAACAGTAATAGGAATATTAAGAAAAGTGGCTGCCAAAATTCATGAACGTGTCGTGCAGATAAAAAACAATCACGGATTGATAAAGAGACAGACTGAAAAGAACTTAATGCTAAAAAAATGTGGAACTGAAATTGATTTTTTTTTAAAGAAATCTATTTGCTGAAGATAATTTGTGTTTAGGTGTCCTTAAAGTGTAATGAGAACAGGATGATGCTATTCAAGAGTCTGACCTTATACTGAGAATATGGCTGCACCTATGTATTGTCTACAACATCCTTGGAAATGGTTTTCAAAGGTTTTTCTCAACAACTGACCTATCCCACGAACAAAACCTTGAATTTTTGCACATAAATCAAGGGCACTGAGATATGGAATTTTCTCAATGATATGATAGGTCCATTTTCAGAATCTGATATTGCAAACTGCATATGTACCACACCAGTAGTGGGTTCTAAAACCCTTTACTACCGGTTCGTGCACATGCTTGCAATGCTTCTGCGCATGCGCAGCGTCCCGGGCGGGTGGGCGGAGCCCAGGGGTGGGTTCCTCCTGGTTCGGACCGGATCGCCTGAACCTGTAGCGACCCGCTGGTGACGTCACTGAAGTGGATCGGCCGGTGCCAGTCCGTGGGCGCTGCCATCTTTTTTTTGTGAATTTTTTGCGACTTTTTTTACTGTTTGGAAGGTTTTTCCTCTTTTGCTGCTTGGAAAAGGGCCTTCCCGCCCGCCCCTGGGTTTATACTGACCTTTATTCCTTCACCCGAAGGAATGTGCTCCTCAGCTCCTCAGCTGTGTTTCGGGCTGATTGCAGCTACTGAGCATGTGCGGAAGAAAAATTGCGCGAGGGAACACGCGCGTGCGCGCGAGCGGAGCGTGCACGCACACGCAAAATGTCACAATGCGAACCAGTGGGGAAGGTAAGTGGAACCCACCCCCGGCGGAGCCTCCCAGGTGGGTGGGCGGAGCCTCCCGCCACCGCCGCTACCAGTTCTAAGAACCGGTCCGAACCGGGAGCAACCCACCACTGTACCACATTCCAAATGCTAGTTGAACCACTAGTTTAACTTTTTTTTCCTGTTTCAAGTAGCTTTTCCACATAAAAAAGAGAACAGCAACAAACAACGTGGGCATATTTTTATATTAACCAATCTGAAAGAAAACAGTGCAAATATTTTAATAGTAACTATATTAAGAACCCAGTGATTTAGATAGTGTGGTGATAACACTGTCACTCAAGTCATCCATTATCTTCAAAAATAGTTTCAGCCCCCTCAGTTTATAGTAAGTGCAAAACCCTTTTCTCAAAGAAAGGAACATGTGATAGATGTATTTAATGCACTATGTTGATTTCTGAATGGCTTTTGCCTCCTAAAACAGTTGTATCTTCACCTTAAAGATGCATGTTTTGACAAAGGAAAGCACAGTTTTTTATTAATCTCCTGCTAATACAGTTAGCAAAGGGACATGGTGGCTCAGTGGCTAAGGCGCTGAGCTTGTTGATCAGAAGGTCGGCAGTTCAGTGGTTCAAATCCCTAGCGCCGCGTAATGGAGTGAGCTCCCGTTACTTGTCCCAGCTTCTGCCAACCTACCAGCTCGAAAGCACGTAAAAATGCAAGTAGAAAAATAGGGACCACTTTTGGTGGGAAGGTAACAGTGCTCCATGTGCCTTTGGCGTTGAGTCATGCTGGCCACATGACCACGGAGATGCCTTCGGACAATGCTGGCTCTTTGGCTTAGAAACGGAGATGAGCACCACCCCTAGAGCCGGAAAACAACTAGCACACATGTGCGGGGGAACCTTTACCTTTAATACAGTTTAGACACTGTGAATATAAATAAGGAGCTTGTTTGTACAGATATAAAAATATGGGCAACCTTTTAGCAATTTAAACGAATCCACCTTCTTTTTAGGTGTGAAAATGAAAGAGATTGGATGAAGAGAAGGAACAGTAGGGTCTAAATAAATCAGGTTAAATTTTGCTTCTGACAAGATATTTGCCAGATACATCAATGAGATGATATCTCAAATGCTTTCTTGGTGTATGGCTAAAAAAAGTCTGGTGCCAGGTTGGGTGGGGAAAAATTATATCTTTGACTTGACATGCTTCTCCCAACCCTTTTATCCTTGCCATCTTTAACTTAGATCTTATGGGGCTCCTTGATACTGTCTGAGTTTGGATGTTTTCTTGTAGACATTTCATTACCCAACTAGGTAACGTCATCAATGCTAGAAGAGAGTGGGGTTTGTTCTCTGTTTATATATGCTTGCCCTGTCAGTGTTAGATCTTATCAGCCATCACAGATGGAGCAATATCTAAAATGATCAATACCTGAGCAATTAGAGCAAAATGTGTGGTAGGGATATGATACATATCATTCTTCCTTCTGGGAGAGCCATGATGTTGTTTTCTCTTAGGAATGTGCTGTCTTTCAGATAAGAACTAAAAATCTGGAGCTTTACACTGAAATTTCATTGGGACAGGAAAGAAGGATGCTCTCTCAGAGTTGAATCCAGGGGTGGGTTCCAGTTTTCATCGCTGCCGGTTCGCTCAGTGGTGCGCCGTGTGGGCGTGTGGGCACTTTGCGCATGCACAGTGCATTTGTGCATGCTTTGCACATGCGTAGTGCAAAAACAAAGCTTCTGTGCATGCGCAGAAGCAAAAAACAAGATGGCAGCGCCTACAGCGCCGCCAAAAGAACCGGCTCGGGGGCATGGCCAGGCTGTTGTTACTGCCAGTTCGGAAAACCAGTCCCTATTTTTACTACCGGTTCTATAGAACTGGTCCGAACCGGCAGGAACCCACCTCTGGTTGAATCTCACGTCTATTTATCTCAGATGAACTCAAGGTTTTCTTAACCATCAATTCAACAAGAATTTTTAAGGATGGTCCTTAAGCCTGTTAGATTTTTTTTTAATGTATCCTCAACACCCGAGCTCTCACTGAAATCCCATTGAGTTCACTCAATTCAAAATTATTTCAAACAGAGGCAAGAGAGTAATGCACATGTTCTGTTATAAAAATAAAACCAATTGTGCATCCCTAACTACCAAAAACGGTTAAAAGATGATGTGACGTGCAGTTTTCTTGGGACAATAGACAATGAACTTATTGTTTGCAGGCCATGTCAGATTGGGAAAAGCTGCTAATCCTTTCAAATGTAGAGGCAAGATTTACTGACCAGAAAGAGAACTGGTCCAGATTTAAGACCATAAATTTAACTGAACCAGATTTAATTACGTTAGGGTGAACTTCTCCATGGTGTGGGAAGATGCATTCACTCTAGCAAGAGTGAACACATTGTTTGACAGAAGTACATATACTGATATTATTCAAGTTTATTTTGGTCACAAATCATTGGGACTGTCGTGACCTGTTCTGTAGGTTTATGAAGAACCTGAGAATTCTTTTGAAGTTATCCAGAGGCCAGCAACAAAGATGACGAGCAGCCTGTATAAGAAAATCTTTTAGGGAAAAGTTGAATTTGGGTGTATTAAAATAAGGGAGAAAAGGGTAAGGATTAAGAAACCCAATGGTAGCTATCTTCAACTACTGTTATATGGAATATTGTTCATTTTTTTGTTTAAGAGGATGCAACTCAAATTATTAGGGTCAAATTAGAAATGACAAGAGTTCAATTAAAGAATATGTAGATTTTTTTAAGAGGAAGAGGAGGGGGAGGACGAGGAAGGAGGAGGAAGGAGGAAGGAGGAGGAAGGAGGAACGAGGAAGGAGGAGGAAGGAGGAAGGACAAGGAGAGGAAGAAGAGGAGGAAGAAGAAGGAGGAGGAGGAGGAGAAGGAAGGAAGGAAGGAAGGAAGGAAGGAAGGAAGGAAGGAAGGAAGGAAGGAAGGAAGGAAGGAAGGAAGGAAGGAAGGAAGGAAGGAAGGAAGGAACTGTTGAATAGTGGAAAAATGCCATCTGCTAAAGATTCCCAATAAGGACAAGATTTCTGATACAGTCTTGATCAACCTGCAATGGCCAACGGGGATTTCCTGTAATAAACAATTTCATTTGCAATCCATTGCAATCCAATGCCTTTCATATGTCCCGGATTTATCTCACTTTATAACCATCTAAAAAAAACAACATCAGGTGGGAAAATGCTCAAATCTCCCTAGCCCTCATGCTATTCTCTCCCCCACCTCCCTGCTTCCCCCCCCCTCCCTTTGCTAGAGTGCAGATCCTTCACTGGCTTCAAAAGACCCCCAATGACAAGCTGCTTCCCTTGAATGAATTTTTGTTTGCCTAACTATCTATCAGGTGAGAGAGATGCCGCACTGTAACATAACATCCTAATCAATAGTTAAGGGGTGATGCTGTAGAATCCTTCAGAAGGAACACCCAGGAAATGAAAACTCACAAAGGATATACTTCTGTCTGGTGAAGAGAAAAAACACACACGAAAAAAAACCCCTCCACACCATAGTCTCAGTTTATGTGTAAATTGGACGCATATTCACACATAGCCCCAATTATCTAAAAAGGGTTTAACATTATATTTATATTGATAAGCTTAACAATGTTAACTCTGGGACGATCTCCTTATGATTCACTTCCAAAGGGACCAGAAGGAGTCATTGGAAAGCTTCCAGGATATCAAAAAATAGAAGCAGCCGTGGTGGGTTTTTGGGGGCCGGGAAAGCGGGAAACAAAAAGAAAACTGCAGTATAAGATCTGGTGTTTGCTGAAACAACTCGACAATTACAAAAATCCCTTCCCAAAGGCAGAAGCAATGCCGTGCAATGTGAAAGACGGAGCCATCTCCAAATGTCCTTCAGAGAAGAAAATAAAAAATTGCAGTGATGAGAATTTGAGAGGGGACTTTTGATGGACTCAGTCACAGGTTGATATCCAGAGAAGCTGAGCTCTGTAGCTTGATTTTCTGTGTGATAACTCAGACTTTAACAACTTTCAGATGGTCTTCGCCTTACGATAACAATTGAATGCTAAATTTCTGCTGCTAAATTAAGTGAATTTTGCCCCGTTTTTATGACCTTTCTTGCCACAGTTGTTAAGTGAATCTTTGCAGTTGTTAGGTTAGCAACATAGTTAAGTGAAACTGGCTTCTCCATTGACTTTGCTTGTCAGAAGGTCACAAAAGGGGATCATATGACCCTGGGACACTGCAACCATCCTAAATACATGCCAGTTGCCAAGCATCTGGATTTTGATCACATGACCCTGGGGATATTGCAATGGTTGCAGATGTGAAAAATCATCATGTGTCACTCTTTTCAGGCTGGTGTAACTTAGAATAGTCACTAAATGAATGGTTTTAAGTCAAGGACTCTAAGAAACTTACTAACGTGCCCCAACCAAAAAGAGAAATTTCTGAAAACAAATAGAATGCACCTTTCCCATTTCTTTCACTAATCCACATTGATTCAATTAATTTAGTGGCACGTTTCTATTCCTACATTATTATCTTAATTCAATGACTTTCCCAAAGTTGTGGACTTTGAGTAGTAACTGATTCTGTTTTAAAAACCAGAAATGTAAGGCCAGCAAAAGAACGGCTAATACTGCAGGCAATCGGTATCCCAATATTTCTTTCTCAAGCCCTGATTGGATTTTGACACTTTTTTATGAATTAGTTTTATTTTCGACAATCAGTTCTTGATATAGAAGAGAAGGCAAGGAAGTGTGCCCGAGGGGTTGCCTATGAATTGTAGTAAGAGCCAGGTAGGGAAAAATGTACTGCAAAAAAAAAAAAAAGAGCTAGATAATAACAGCTTCCATCAATACTATATCTAAAGGCATTTGCAAAAATAGTTGTTTTTTTTCTCACCCATCTTTTTCGCCTTCACTTTCTCCTCTCTCCAAAACTTTTAGCATAAGCATGTGAACAAAAATTCTTGCAATGGTGTGATGACCACTTTGGAGCTGCTGGGCTCCATGGTTTTCAGAACTGAATACATCACAGATATTCTGAATGGGGAATTGCCATTCTCATAGCTGATGGTGTCTTCATTTTTCTCCTTCTCCTTCTCCTTCTCCTTCTCCTTCTCCTTCTCCTTCTCCTTCTCCTTCTCCTTCTCCTCCTTCTCTTTCTCTTTCTCTTGCTCCTCCTCCTCCTCCTCCTTAGTCTCTTCCTCCTCCTCCTTTTCATTCTTAGTCTCCTCCTCCTCCTCCTCTTTCTCTTTCTCTTCCTCCTCTTCCTCCTCTTCCTCCTTCTCATTCTTAGTCTCTTCCTCTTCATCTTCCTCCTCCTTCTCTTTCTCTTTCTCTTGCTCCTCTTCCTCCTCCTCCTCCTCCTCCTCCTCCTCCTTCTCATTCTTAGTCTCCTCCTCCTCCTCCTCCTCCTCCTCCTCCTCTTCCTCCTTTTACCCATACATAAATATCATTACAATATCAAACTTTTCTCTGGAACAAGTATTGGAATGCAGTATTTTAGAGTAATCCATTCTTCTCCCAAGAAATATGAGATAAGAGAACCTTCCCCCCATCTCTTCCATAAGGATATGTAGGGAAAGCTGGATCAGCCCCACAAGTGGATGAGGCCGTGCATTTTATCTTGCTAACCCCGATTTTCCTCTTTTCCCTGACAACTTTCATTTCAATTGTCACTCATTTATTCCCTCATGTGCGTGTTTTCTTTTTGTTCCACAGAGCAGGCTGGCCCTGATCCCTTGAAATTTGGCTGAACATTTTTGATCCTTGGATCTTTACAAAATATTTATGGGGGAAAGTAGAAAAGCTAAAGGTAATACGCAGTCAAATTGGGATAAGACTGTAGGGCATTTTGTTTCGTTTCGTATTTTCATCTCATATTTTATTCCTGAAACACTGCATGGGTTTGACATTAATTTATATAATAGGGGCAGAAAGAAGTAGTGCTATTTTAGTGGCTATCGACAGTTAATTAACAGAGAGCTCTATCCTGCATCCAAGGAAGAGAATGTTGCAGAAATACGGCCTGTTTATCTACCTCCCATCTTGCATTATTGAAAACAGAAGAAGTCATTATGAGGAATAATAAACATTCATAAAGCCAGCAACTAACAAATGTATTCATGGAACTTTCAGAAAAGTTTGTAAATACAGTATTGTATGGAAATTCTCATGCATATTAGCCTTCAAATATGCCATAACATATTTTATGATATAAAAAAGGGGATAAGATACTTATCTTTTAAATTGGTGTTTAATATTTTATTAGTGCTGGGCACATAATTTTCATCAAATGA
Source organism: Thermophis baileyi (assembly GCA_003457575.1). Taxonomy (NCBI): domain Eukaryota; kingdom Metazoa; phylum Chordata; class Lepidosauria; order Squamata; family Dipsadidae; genus Thermophis; species Thermophis baileyi. The sequence goes on from QLTV01012195.1 coordinate 1,716,127, forward strand.
AAGGAAACTTTTTTCCCCATGAGTATAAATGTCTGGAGTTTAATATTTCAAAGATAAGTACCTACTTTTGCATCTATCAAACAGTGACTTAATGGAATTTACTTTTCCTTAAATATTAATACTATATATGCGTTTGGCTGTCGAATGTTTGTAGAACCACTGAAGCTGAACAAAGAAGGCAATGTAACTATTAATGTACAACTTAATTCTTATTAATTTACAAAAAAAAACCCTGCCTTGTTTGAAATTATGGTGAAAAGAGAGTTTCTGAGACCTGGAAAATCTTCATAGCAAATCTTCTGAAGATCCAAACCTTTCATTCAAAACAAGAAAATCAATGTTTAAATGGAATTGAAATGGATTTCTAGATTTCTTATCGTTCTAAAAAGAGTAGTCCCAAAGGTGCTTTCTCAAGAGGAAATTTTTCCTTGAAGACATTTTGCTTCTCATCCAAGAAGCTTCTTCAGTTCTGAAGAACTGAAGAAGTTTCTTGGATGAGAAGCAAAATGTCTTCAAGGATAAACAAAGGAAGTCCAGTTGCCTCTTAAGAAAGCATCTTTGGGACAACCATGAGCTGGATGACTGAAAATATCCACAGACATCTAAAAAGAGAAATCTTTCCACAATATTATTTTTCAAATTTGCCACCATGATTGGTTCGAAAGAAGAAATAGAATGTAAGGTGTAATAAATGAAAAGGGAAAGGAGAAACGATATGGGTAAATTATGAGTGACTTGTAAGTAATAAGTGTGAAGAAATAAAGACAGAAATATGTAAATAGATAGATAGGTCAACAAATGTGAAAACAATTAGAGAAGAGTAAAAGGGAAAATGTAAATAATAGATAATATACTGAGACGAAACTTGTTAAAAGTGTATTTATGTATATATGTGGATGTAGGTCTTTGTTTGTTTGTGTGTATTGTTTTGTAGTTTTAAAAATAAAATCAATAAAAAAAAAGAAAGAAAATGGTTTGGCCTTTCTTCTATTTTCTTTTTTTCTTTTTCCCTGCCCTGGAATACACACTGGGTTATCAGACTACTGTTAGCTAGCTGCAGTGCAAAGCCCTGTGCAGCTTACATTATGCTATGATATGACTGTAATGGGGATTGATTTGATTTACTATATAGTTTACCAATTGAACCAGCCAACAAAGCTGTCATGCATTGTTCAGCCCCAATTTCTTGGCTAAGGAGCAGCGAAGACCCATCTGTATATCCTACAAGTAGCAAAGATAGCAAATAACTAAGTTCCAACCCATTCATCTGTCGGAAAGGTGTGGATCAACTGTGGGATTCATCATGTGGAATTACTTGATTCCCCTTTCAAAAGGGTTTTAAGCTATTTCATAAGGAGAACCCCTAATCCAGTGGTTCCCAAACTTTTTCAGTCCACCGCCCCCTTGGTGCTACAAACTCATCCTCAGTGCCCCCCACCCCCACCCCCTTCAGGTGGGCGTGGCTTGGTGGTCAGGTGACCGGGTGGGCGTGGCCAACTTGTAAAATGTGGTGAAACTCACTTAACAACGCTTTTGCTTAGCAACCAAAATTTTGGGCTCATTTGTGGTCATAAGTCTTTCTTTCTTTCGTTCTTTCTTTCTTTCTTCCTTCCTTCCCTTCCCCCCTTCTTTCTTTCTTTTTCTTTCTTTCTGTCTTCCTTCCTACCATCTTTCTTTCTTTCTCTTTCTTTTTGTCTTCCTTCCTTCCTACCATCTTTTTATCTTTTTAGAGATTCGTGTAGTGAAAGTGTGTAGATTTC